>JAFEMH010006307.1:0-128337 GCA_022495995.1 Adenophora triphylla var. japonica | reverse complement strand
ATGGGATTGATCCAATTGACCTCCGCTCAAAAGAAAAAATGGCGAGAATTTGGAGGGTAGCAGGAAAATTCCTAAGTCACCACTTTCCTTCATTTAAGCCGGTGTTGAGGATTTAGGTTTAGAGACATTAATGTAACACACATAATCTGATGTACGCAAGCCAGTTAGGTAATTTCTGGGGAAGAGGGATGAGATACGTATTTGAGATATTCACTTGAGTTTCTTTCAACTTTGGAGGTAGGTAAGGGGTCACAAGAAAATTCTATTCGATTTCATCTGGATGATGAAGCCTATCGAGTGAATTTATGATGAGTTGAGGGGAATCTTTGTGGATGATCAGCCGAGAGGAAACTGGGTGAAGGCTGATGGGGCGACTTGTTTTTTCTTTTCGGAGCTCACAGGATTGCCCTGCAAAAAGAAATACCTTAGGGCTTCCTCTCTTTCTCACCCAGCTTGGAAATTATTTTACAGAGGGCTATCTATGTCTTGATTGGCAAACGAAGAGCCCACTCAATTGAATGTGGCTATGGTAAACCTTTTGCGAACGGGGTTGAGGAGTTTTCAGGTGATTCCTGATTGGGTTGATATTTTTGTTCGGAGATGTGAGGCATTTTCCCTTACCAAAAAGGGAAACATATCAATAGGGGGATGATCACGTTGATTGCTCAAGCTTTTTTGGGGGAACTAAAACCCGAGGCGATGAGATTGATGGGGGCACGAGTTTTTATTCTGGAGACTGGCTAGTGCAGTATGACAAGTTTGTGAGGGACCCGAGGGCGACAGACAACAGGTCTTTATTGTTTGAATATGGTACTCCCAGGAGGATGGTCCGTTGTAGGTTAGGGGCCACGTTTCCGAGTGGTGCACATGCCAGGCATTGGCGTATGCCTGGTGTTAATGATTAAATGGATCCAGTTGATGAGGAGGATGATGAGGTGCAGGAAGAGGAGGATCAGGAGAGACAGGGTGGTGAGGGAGGAGAGCAGAACCAGAGCCAGCAGGGTTCTTTTGATCAATGGGATATGATGAGGGCATTACTGGAGGAGCAGGAGCGATCAAGGATCGCTCGAGAGCAGAGCCAACATGCTTTGGAGGATGTTAGATGGGAGGAGGTGCAAGATCATTTTGAGGGGTTGGAGGATGAAACTGCCATTTTGGGAGCCCGGATAGGCGAGTGGAGGCTTCAAGGCGTGCGAGACGAGCCCCGGAGTTACGAGCCAGTTTTAGAGGATTATTTGACTATGATGCATTCGAGAGTCACTGCTCGTGCACAGAGGCGTTCTTCCCGTCAGACCTACTATCAAGGACAAGCCTCCGACTCTCATCAGTGATGTTATTATTTATTTTTCATGTTTCAATCAAACTTGTTATTTTGTATGGTTGAATATTAATATTGTTAATTGTAATATGTATTTGTTTAGATCTTATTTGCTTACTATTACTAAGACAATGTTATTACTTATGTTTCATGTTTCAATCAAACTTGTTATTTTGTATGGTTGAATATTAATATTGTTAATTGTAATATGTATTTGTTATGCTTCTTTTGTATCATAAATCATAGCTATTCCATTTTTAGACTGGTGGATAGACTTTGTAAAGTTGTAATGTAACAGTTCCAATATATTATTCTTTTAGCTCAAGTCATTTCAACTAGTTTTGGAGCTGCATTGCCAATGGTATCTCAATAATGAGTGTTGACCATTTGCTTATGGTTTGACAGGTCGTTTCCTCACGGAGGTGACAAAGCAAGTGTGTTCAGACCTTGAATCGAGCAAATATCAAGTTAGTCCTTTACTTCCTTCTTCATTATCACTTTGGGATGTCCTATATTTTGTTGACTTATCTAAGGTTAGTTGTTGTTGTGGGGATGTCCATCCAATGTAGTTGTACCAAGAAGTTTCTTCCAACCTTGTTATTAATGATTATGTTTTTTTTTCTTGTGTGTAATTATATGTATGCATCAATGTCTAAATAAGTGTACTTTACACACACACACACACATATATTCTTATACATGCATGTATGTTGCACAAAAAAAACACAAAGATGTTATGTGCAATTTGGCAGGTTGTGTGAATACAACCATTTATAACCACCAGACAAATTCTTGTTTCAGATTATCAACATCAATTCATCATATATAATATATTTTTTCTTGTCAATCATTGGACCTGATTGACCATTTGTAGTAGAAACATGAATGGAGTTTCAAGTTTTTGTTAGCTTTGTTGAAATGTGCATCAGCAGCTATTTTACTCAGATTAGTTGCATTTACCCTTTAGATTTTGTTGATTTACTTGAGCCTAAGAAAGGAAAAAACAAATGCAACCAAAGTCTCAGTGCAAGTGATTGACCCATAGCCAAATATGCTAATGATCATTGCAGAATAAAAACTTCATATAACTAGAGTAACATTGGTGTCTTTAATATTTTGCATCTTTCCCACACTGAAATAGTTAGTCACAAAACAAGCTTTTCATGGTCTCCAATAAGAACCTTGTATCTGTATATGTTAGATTGTCTGACGTATTCTTTGAAAGTGGGGGCATAATGAATGATGTGGACAATTGGTACTAACAGGGCATAGCATGTAGTTACCAACACTGCTTAGGAAGGAAAATGCATGTGCTGCTATTGACTTGCCCAAGCATCCATATATGACCCTTATGAAGATCAAATAACATTGAAAAAGGATTTTGTCAATTGCATTTTTATGAGAAACACCTAGTTTCTGCATGAAATTTTCCAAGATGTGTGTATACTGTTAACTGTTGCTGTTGCTGTTGTTGTTGTTGTTGTTGTTGCTGTTTCTGTTGCAGTTGTTGTTGTTTTTGTTGTTGCTGTTGCTGTTGTTGACAATGATCATGCTTTATCAGGATTTATATTTCTGTTTTCAGCTTTCAAAATGGCAGTGAGTTTCAATATATGCACAGTTTATTGGGTAGGGAATCTGTCACGTAGGATTTGAAAAAAAAAGGCTCAGTTATAAGACCAATATATGGTCTTATATAAGATGCATAAGACCTATAATAAATTTATAGGTCTTATAACTATATTAAAAGACAATTCATAAGTCCAATTTCCCTTTTATAGTTTAGTTATAAGACAATTTTTTCTAAGTAAAGATGAACTTATATTACTAATTTCTTCATTTAAATGACAATATTATTTGTTTAATTACAACTCATTTATGACTTGTAGTATTACAATTGTACATTGGCATATGATATTTGTTAAAGGTGTAGCGGAGTATTGAATCCATTATTGCATGTATGGATTGTTAAATTGTGTTTGTATTGAATCCATTATTACAACTCATTATTTTATGAAGTTTTTTTTTGCCAGATATGCCACCAAGGAAGGAATTAACAGGTGAGACCTCAAAAAATAAAGGAAGAGGGCTGGCAAAATAAACCAAAAAATGGGGTAAAGAAAAATTAAATATAATATGGAATGAATATGTACAACCCGTTGGTGGGGAACAGGCAAAACTAGCTACTCAGCTAGGACATTTTGTTAGAAATGGGGAACATTTCCCATTAACTAAAGAGTGGCCTCAGATGGAACGTGCGGTTATAGATGCCGTATGGAGAGACGTTCTAGTAAGTTGTAATCCATATTCCTTACATAAATCTCTAGTAAGTAGTCAAAAGTCTTATGATTCTCTAACAATTGTTCTTTTTATTTGTTGAATTGTGTATATAGGATAACACCAATGCGCCTCCAGAGTATTACTCAGTTATGAATCTAGCTCTCAATAAACAATGGCGTGACTGGAAATATCAGGTGAGACAAGCATATAATAAGTATGCAACAGACAACTTTATTTACTTGTAATATGTATTTGTTTAGATCTCATTTGCTTACTATGCAATTTTACTCACATTTATGATTATGACTTTGTAATATGGAAATGTTAGGTGAAATGTATGTATCTCTGGTATGAATCCGACCAGGATGCATTGGCTCACCCACCCCATACGTGCGTTGCGAATCAATGGGCTGAGCTTGTTGCGATGTGGGGTACAGATAAGGCTCGGGTATATTTCAAATTAATCTCAATCTATTATCGTGAATGTCTTATATAAGTAGTCAAATTAATACTAATATTATCTCTTTTTTTTCAGGAATTATCACTAATAAATCAAGCGAATCGAGGAAAGCAAGAGTGCCTGAACAGGACTGGAAAAAAGTCCCATCCCTCTATCATAAAAGAGGTTTGTCATCGTTCAATTTAGTTCTCAGTTGTCAATTAATGTTTCTTTTTGTATCGTATATAAATATATTTTTTTTGGTCAAATGATTCTATTATAAATGGTAGAGAGGAGACGAGGGATTACCAACTGATCGCGTAAGCTTGTTCATAGCTACGCGCACGGGCAAAACGGCTGCAGATGAAACCACCTCTCGTATGATCGTAAGTTAAAGTTTCAACCTTTTCTGTTTCAGTTTTGTTCTTGTATAGAATACTTTTTTCATTTCTAACTTCATTTTCATAATATTAATTAAAGTTAAAACAATTATATTGAACATGTTGTTTTTGTTACAGTTAACGTTAAATGATGCAATTGAAGAGCTACCAGAGGAGGAACAAAACTCTCCCAGCAAGCGAGAGCAGATATTCACAAATTTGATGGGAAATGATGACCATGGGAGAGTGCGTTGTATGGGAGGCGGTCTTACCAAAACTAGGGTGTTTGGTAAAGCCTCCACTTCTCAAAGAGCTTCTACAGCTCGTATTGCTGAACTTGAGGAGACGGTGTCATCCCTCAAAACAGATCTTCAAAAGCAACTTGAGGATCAACGCCAACAGATCACATCAGATTTTCAAAAGCAACTAGAAGATTTGAAACATTGTTTTATGGAACAACGTGGAAATGGCAATGAATAGGCGTTGGTATGTTTTCTAAAAGTTGTGGATTGTAAACATTGATATTGTGTTGTATTGTGTTGAGTTTTGGATACATTCAACTATCTTTTTTGTGTTAATGGTTACTATGTTGATATTGTGTTTGTATATACATTTACGAAGCCTAGTTATTTTATATACAGGTTGAATTTGATTTTTGTGGGTGTATTTTTGGTTATATACAGGTTGAATTTGATTTTTGCTTATATACAGGTTGAATTTGGTTTTTGCGGGTGTATTTTTGGGGAAAGTGAATTTTATAAAGCTGCTAGGAAAAAAAGTTATTTACGGCGGATTATTCAAAACCGCCGTAAATAGGTCACTAGACGACTCGTGCCCAAAGGGGGACGAGGGAATCTGGGTGGGGTGCAAATGGGACGACTCGTGCAATAGTGGACGACTCATCTCATAGCTTGTTATTTACGGCGGATCCCTACATCCGTCGTATATAGACATTGACTCGTCCCCAAAGGGGGGACGAGGGAATCTGGGTGGGGTGCAAATGGGACGACTCGTGCTATATTGAACGACTCGTCTCTTATATACGGCGGATCTATACCGCCGTATATAAGATTTCATTATATACGGCGGTTACCTACCACCGTATAAAGCTTCCTCATATACGCCTGTTATATACATACGATGTATTTGTATTTCATTATATACGGCGGTTCATAAGCCGCCGTATTTGTACTCAATTATATACGGCGGTTGTAATTCCGCCGTAAATACTATATACGGCGGATGTTCTGCCGTATAAAGTATATACGACGATGCTTTATACGTTGCACCATTTACGGCGGATAATTCGCCGTAAATAACATATACGGCGGGGCGCGTTATATATACGGCGGTTAAAATCCGCTGTAAATAAGCCTTTTTCTTGTAGTGATTCCTCATAGGCCTCATGAATTCAGCCAGAGAATATTCAGGATCTAACTGTAGTAAGGCATTTTGCGTTTCATAAATGCGTTGCAAAGTTTCCATATGTTAATGCAATAGAGTTCTGCGATCAACCTGTGGGGGGAAGCCCCAATTCCTCCTTGGGCAGCATTCCTCGTAGTCTGGCTACCGGCAGGCTTTCCTCGACGCCGACGACGAGGAGGGTTCGTGTGCACCATCTCAGTTATTGGTTGTCCCCTAGAACGCAGATTCATTCCTAGGGGCGGCAGTCCATCAATCAGCGATGGTGGTGGAGGCAGTTCCCCATTGACAAGAGGAAAAGCAGTCCTTATGTTGCCATGAATCTCTTTCACATTATCATGTTCAGTAGTAATACTAGCAGTATTTTCGTCTTCCATTAGGATTAGGAGAATGGACAGAATTTTTTCAAGCTATTCAACGGGTAATTCGAATACCTTCCCGGCAATGTAACCAAACTAATGATGCCAAAAACGTTCGGATCATCCCAAATCCAGTGGCATGTTGTATCCTGGAGATTGAATAGCCTGAAAAAGATGAAAAATACGTAAACTAAGCTGGGGCTTCACCGGCTAAGGTCCTCCGGCGTGAGAGTAAGTATTTGTGTTTAGAGAGAGAAATCAATTGACAATAGTTTAGAGTCAAAAGATGTGTTACCCAAATAATGTGAATTATGGTTTGTTTATATAGGCATAGCATTGTAGAATCCTTGTTGGATAAGAAAGCGTGTGAGATAAGGTTATAACCCTAGGATGATTATAACTGTTCACAGTCATTATTTGAGTAGGATTAGGAAACATATTATGCACGTGCGCCTTAAAGGAGAGCTCCTCGTCATTTATAGCTTGGTCGGCCTAAAGTGAGCCGAGGAAGAGATTTGTGAAGGATGGGGAAACCCATTTCCTTATATTGTTGACAACCGAGGAGGGGCTCCTCGTCTTCAAAGGAGGCCTTGCTCGGCCTTGATGGGTGCCTTGCTCGGCATATGTGATTATGTTTCGTTGGCATGCAGTTTCGTTGGGCCTCGGTCATTATACGCTCTGCTATGTCTAGGTCGACATAGTGGGAATGACGAGGAAGAAAGACGAGCAAAGGTAGGGAAAGCCCACTCCCTTTGTCGTATTTGACACTTGCATGGATTATATTTTGGGCCCGATCCACGTTCGTTCCTCGGTTATACCGTTCAGTGTCTATCCACTTCATTAGTATGAGGCATTTTGGAAGTTCACCAAAAATAAATTCGTGAGGGCTGGGACCAAAGCGGATAATACCATACTAATGTGGAGTGGTGGGGGTGATCGCAGTCCCAACAACTGGTATCAGAGCCATGGTTATAGGATGGGCTGGACACAGTGGATTACATGTGGGTGATAAGTGGGATTTTCTTTTGTGTGACCTCGCAAATAGCACATGGTGTGTGCCTTGTGTCGAAAGTCTTCCTTATATAGGTAATCAGGAGGCGTGTCCCGCAGGTGCTGGATAGCGGCGGTACAAGTAAATTTCGATGTAGGTGGTCCTTGATTTTAGGGGAGGATTGTTGGGGCATCAACCAAAGTTTCACATCGACAATCAAAAGAAGAATTGCCTAGTATATAGAGGTGTTCACCCACTTTATTAGTATGAGGCCTTTCGGGAGATGACACAAAAACAAATCCGTGCGGGCTGGGATCAAAGCGGACAATATCATTCTA
The DNA here is from genome assembly GCA_022495995.1 of Adenophora triphylla var. japonica. Classification (NCBI taxonomy): domain Eukaryota; kingdom Viridiplantae; phylum Streptophyta; class Magnoliopsida; order Asterales; family Campanulaceae; genus Adenophora; species Adenophora triphylla. Next base: position 120,813 of record JAFEMH010006307.1, on the reverse strand, counting down.
ATGTGAAGTGGTGGGGGTGATCGCGATCCCAACAACTGGTATCAGAGCCGTGGTGAGTGGATGAGCCCGACACAGTGACTGGGTGTAGGTGATATGTGAAATTTTCTCTGGTGTGCCTTGTGTCGAAAGTATTCGTGATATAGATGATCAAGCGGCGTGTCCCGCACGTGGTAGATCCTTGGCTGGAGGGGGGATTGTTGAGGCATCAACCCAAAAGGCATTATATTATTCCAAAAAGAATTAATTAAACAATTAAACGTGATAAAATAGAATAATTTGTATATCTATTTCAAAAGATGACTCAAACCCTTAAAGTTCCACATTGACATCATGTGGCGAAAATGAAACATTAATTTGGTTGATAAAAGTGTATATTATTCCAAAAAGAATATACAGTAGTATTTATTTTGATCTGTTCAAAATAAAATAACATAATAAATAATTTTGTGTCTCTTCAAAGTGTTACATTACATGAAATAAAATTATAATCCTAATTATTCAACTAATTAATTTGTTTATGGTAGGAATATAAATGTAATAAAATTAGCCTCGGAGTGTTTCACACATTTTGGGAATAGGATTGCTTGCTTTGCTTCGCTTCAAACTGAAGGCTTTAGCTTTTGCGGGTATACCTATAAAGAAAGGGTCTGCCTTTGCCCTTTTCAGATGACCATTCTCTCTTCAAATGTCTTTATCCTTATTTTATTTTATGCTCTTTTTTTCTGTCCCACTCAAATTATTACATTTTGTAGATGTCTTATTCAAAATAGAACAATTTTAAAATGAAAATATTTTATTAATGGAACCTTCTTATCGTACTCGTAACAACTATTCATTTAATGTTTTTTTTATCTCACTTTCTCTCTCATATTTTACTTTCTTATACTCGCAAAAGATATGTAAAAAGAACATTATCCCATATCAAAAATAAGAGACTTTTGCATAACATACAAGGATTGTGGGCTACTCCCTTTAGTATCAACTAGTCTAGCACCCGTACATTAAATGTACAGCCAAAAAACTTTGACAAATAACAGAAACTAAATTAAAAAGTTACTATTAGTATAAAGGTTAATTTAGAAAATTATTTTTTAAAATAAAATGTATTAAACAAAAATATATCCTGGCATTGAAACTTTTCCAATTTATTAATTGATTTATTGTTGGAAGTAATGAAGGAGAAATAATAAATAATGTGAATATTGGTATTTTAATAATGAAGTTGTATGATAACTATGGCTTTTAAAACTTGTGAAAAGTCTAAAAATGACAAATATTTTGAACCAGAGGTAGTATACTATATACTCATTCATTTTGAAATTACAATATCATTCATTTTGAAATAGAGGTGGTACCACATCAATAAAATAATTTCATCTTCTTCTTGTAATCTTTTCCTTCTATTTCATACCAACTTCTTAAAGGGAAGAAAATAAACCATTAATATAAATATTCTTTTTATTTTCAAATCTAAAAATAATATTTTGTTGGCCTCTTAAATAAGTTTTTATTAACAAGAGAATAAACTAATAAAATACGAGTAATTTTTTACAATGGACTGCTTTAATTAGCTCAGTTAATTTTTTAACGGACTGGGCTACTAACTAATAAAACCCACCCGATAATAACCTGGGCCAACCCTAAATCCGTCATATAAATACGAACCTTCTCCCAAACCCTAAATCTAAATTTATATCTAACCCTCAATATTTACCTGCCGCTTTTAAAACCATAACCCAAGACCAAAAAAATTTCACGACTAATCCATCAACTATACACATACTAATCTGTATACTCCCTCTGTCCTACCCGAATTAGGATAATTTGTCATTTTTGGTGTCCCACTCGACTTAGAATGTCCCAAAATGACAAGTTTATGTTACTTTTATATTAAATGAGACTCACTTGTCATACTCACAACAACAATTTCCTTATTATTTCTCTCACTCATTTCCTCTCCTATTTTACTTTTTATACTCACAATACCTATCTCACTCATTCTCTCTCCGCTTATTATATTAGTATTACTTAATACCCATGTCGGGAGAGAAAATCATAAGTCTGATGGGACATAGGGAGTATATCTTCTCAAATCATCAACATATGTATCTATATTTAGAAATATCAATACGAAATGGTTTAACGACTTTTGTTTCTAAGAATTTCATCATCTTTTGTATCTCAATTCATAAATATCTCCATTCATTATTAGCAGTCTCAGATTTCGTTATATATGTCTATATTATCAGATTTCGTTATATACTACAAATTTTATTTAAATAAATTCATGTATAATAGTATTTTACACTACATTAAACCTATGTTTTCAAAATAATTGTACGTTTATAATATAGTGTGATGTGAAATGCATATATTACATGAACCCATGTTTTTAAATAAGATAGATTATCTAGATCTAAAATATATCTAAAGTATGATTAATTAAGTATTTTTACTTATTGTTGAAATTCATCATTAGTGATTTTTATCAAACTTCATTTTACCTTCAAGATATCATACATTTCTTCTAAAAAATGTATAGCCACATTTGGATTTTTTTAATACTTAACTTCAATCACGTTTGTTTAGTGGAGCCTCCCCAACTCCGGGACCTATAGACTCGTGTCCCAAGCTGGAGGGTCTCAAATTACCTCCATTAAAAAAAATTTAATTAACTTGAAAAGTATAACAACCATTTTTCAAAATCAACATAACCTCCTCACCTGGAGGTAGTATATAAACCAAGTTTCAAAACCATAACCTGTTTTAGTTACAAACACTACAACTGTAAAGGCTTACACAAGCCAACTTTGAAACAAAACCAATCTCATGATTAATTACAACAAACATACTGAAAATATGTTTAGAAAAGATTTATATACAAATCTCCCCAAAAGAATCACAACCACCACCTACTCCCAACTCCCAACCATAACATACCCTAACAACCCAAAAGTATGAGATCCAAACTCCTTTTCGGCCTCACCGGTCTGGTCCTCCTGTCTCAGCAGGACCTAAAACAATAAAGGGAGGAGGGGTGAGAATAAATCTCAATAAGCTATTATGGATGCAACAATATGCCATATAATATGCAACACATAAACAGGTTGCTCAGAATCACATTGGTAAAGCGGTAAACACATTACGTTACCTCATTTTATCTTTCCCGTCTGAATAATATGTAGTACAACAGCGGGAGTAAAACTCCACTCATTTGTGAACTGCTTAGGCATATTCACATCTTATAAGACCCATGTTTCGGGGAAACATATAAGATATCAGCAATCTGTAAGGCTTTTGGCACGATACAAAAGCTGTAACCCCAGTCTGTGGCCTCAGAGGGGAGCGGTTACAGGTATAATGTAATCTGAGCACCTTATGAAATAATTTCTCATAAGTGATCGTATTCCATTATACCCCCTATAATCAGCTGATATAAACACAATCAAGCATATAATAGATACTTGAAAATAAATCCACACTTTGGGATATCAATATATAACATGGTACTATTACTCATGTTAAATCATCACCATAGTGCAACATGTATTTAAATACTATGTGCACAACCAACTATGAATATGCAATCACATATGGGCACAATGTATATCAATTAAGCCCTACATATTCGTTACACACTATTGAATACCTTCTATAAAGGTTCCATATTAATTTACCAAGTTTTGACAACTTTGGTTGAAGTCTCACAAATGACCTTCAACCATTTTTCGGACTATATTTAAAGGCCTTCCCTATATCATTTTGGATCATTTAAGATTTCATTATAAAGTACTAATGTTGTACTAGAATCATAGTTAAAGAGTGTTCAATTATATACTAGGTAGGCTAGGGTTTCAAAGCTTGGAAAAAGGTTCAGAGGCAGCAGGGCAGGGCACGACTCGTGCCACCTTAAACCCCATTCAGATTCATTCGTCCCCTATAAGGCACGACTGGGCACGACAGCAAGACACGACTCGTGCCTCAGGGCACGACTCGTGCCCTTGCCCAGAAAACCTGTATGTATAAGGCTGAACTTCAGCAACCATGCAAGGAAATAACCATTTTTGACTCAACTCAATATGATTTAATATCAGTAACCCATTCCATGACACTTAAAACCTTCCCACAAGGCCATGAAACACTCCCATAACAACTCTAACACTTTCAATTCTAGCCCCCATGTCATGAACTCAAAGTATTCACCCAAAGTCATTTTCTTTCCATTACAAACACCCAAATAACTTACCAAAAATATCAAGAACCATTTACATGTTCATAATATCATCATTAAACACGAAATGAACAATCATTGAAAGAAATCATAATAACTAACCAAAATATGTCGAAATAAAAAGAAGCTTTGATCGGCTATATTGGTTCTACTCGACTCCCTGAGCGATTATATGAAGTCAGAATTAAGAACGGATCACCGGTTGATTTGTTATGATTTTCTGAAGGTAACCCTAGGTTGAAAGTACTTCTTGACTGAGAGAACTGAGGGAAATAAATAGCTTCTGGGAGAAGCTTTGAAAATATTTATATAAATCAATTTTCAACTAAGCTCCTCCAAATTTGAAATCCTACTCTCAACCACCTTAATTTTATATTTCACCTAAGCTCCTCAATACTTTTTATCACCTTTCATTACAATTTTCAATATTATCTCCTACTTATTCCATTTAGACATTATATAATGAAAATTAAGTTATTACCAACCTAAATCACATAAGTTAGCCAAAATATAAAAATAACCACCTAACAATGTAATGATCATATAATGTCTAACATGAGATGCAATGCACCCCACCCCCTCCCCCACGTGCTCCACGTGTGCCCAAAATGATGCCTAGGTTTAGGGTTGTGACATGTTTTTCCAATAAATACAATTTTATATTTTACTGAGGTTTTATAATTAAATATATTGTCATCAATAATAAAACTCCTTGCTACATATAAACATTTTTCATTCAGCATCTCAACAAACTTTCATGCACGCATGGACTCTCACTCCCTATTGAAAACAATTTATTTCATTTTATACAAATAATATGAAATCAAACAAATTGTTACTAGCTTCGCCCCAAAATAAATTACAAAAAAAATCTCTTAAAAAATCTAGGATTAAATTTGAAATTTTGTTTTCATTCAATTTTTTATTTGGGATAGAGAAAATATATATTAATGGGATATAAATAACTGTTGTAAAAAATACATTTCATATAGTAATTAGTTGATGTCGCAAACTAAGTAAAACAAAAGAGACATAGTATGTATTATGAAGTAAAAAATGGGATAGTTACTTAAGAGATCAAATGTTGATGCTATTTATAGACAGGTTTATTATGCCTTCTCAAATATCTATACCAGAAAATGTGGTTTAAAACCGTGGTTTCAAGTTCAAATCAGGATACCAGAAGGTGATTTCTAGACTTTCCAATAATCAGCTATTTTTCCAGAATATTCCTATTAAAAGTCATTAGCATGTATTAAATGCTTGGTATCCTCAATGATCAATTACTAATTACTGTTGTGTTTATCATTTGAGACTGAATGCTTGAGGGTGAGGCAAATGAATCTAGTCAAAAATATGTATAGGTGAGAGTTTTGGAGGGAAAGTGATATAATGACTTTATCTTTTATATAGTAACTAGTATAACACTCGTGCGTTAAACGCACGACCAACAAGCTGTGATAAATAACGGAAACTAAATTTAAAAAGTGGCTAAAAATGTCATTAAAAATATTCATAATGAAATTACCAATAAAAACTACAAATTTAAAAAAAAATTGTAAACACAGGCTTTCCATCTTTGTCACATACTAATATCTTCAACCCGGCATGAGTAGTCACCCTTGACAAAGCAACATACAATTGGTCATGGCTGAACACAGGCATTTTCAGAAACAAACCGACATATGATAGTGATTGACCCTGATTTTTGTTGATTGTCAATGCATACGATATAATCAACGGAAACTGTCTCCAATACAAAATCTTATTTCGATTTAGAGTGAGACGGAGAAAGTATTAGGTATTAATTCTCATATTATTATTTTTTGATGGATTGGGGATTCCTTTTTTTTTTTTCTTTTTCTTCATTAAATGGAATGATTAAGAGATATTCATGTCACAATTGCGGCCTTCTCCTAACCTTCTCCAAGAGTTCCTTTTTCTGACTCCAAAATAGTTCCACATTCTTTTGCAATTCACGACTATAATTAGGGGTGGACATGGTTCGGTTTGGTTCGATTTGGAAGAAATTTGAAAATCAAATCGCTAGTACTCGGTTTGGGAAAATCCCAAACCAAATCGAACCATAGAAAATTTCAAACCAAACCAAACCAAACCACCTCGGTTTGGTTCGGTTCGGTCTCAAACCACGGTGTCATAAACGGTTCAAACCGTGGTCCGAATCGCGGGCCTAGACCGCTATCCGAACTACAAACCTGTCCAACTAAAAGCGTTGCTCTTTACATATTTTTTTTATCAAACTAGCAATCATATATATTAAACATAAAACACAAATACTACTATCCAAATAGGAATGAGTTTTAGTAAACTGAAAGTTCATTGTTCTAACAAGTACAACAAAAGAAACTATCTCAAAACAAATTACAAGACATTGTCTAAAATATAGATACAAAATTACAAATTCAAGATTCAACCATTAAATAAAAGTCAAATGTCTTAGTAGCAAGATAAAAGTATCAAACCAAATAGATTATCCATGTCTGCCTAATATTTTGTTGCGAAATTTCACTGTACAAAAGAGAGATATAGAAGATTAAATGAAAAATTACTAAATTTACAAGAGTACACTGTCAAAATTTAACAAATAAATGAAAAATTACTAATTAATTTGGAGGGAAAATTATACCTTTAAGAGAAGAGAGATAAACAAACAGGGAAATTACCGATGACGACCAGCGGCGGTTTTGACGATGGAGAGAATCGGATTCCGCCACACGAGTTCTTGGCGAGGCAGATGGCGAGCACGAGAATCGCGTCGTATTCTGTACACGAAGGGATTTGGGAGGAATTTGAAAGGAAGGGATCTGAGGAAGTTTTTTGGTGATAGAGAGAGAAAGAAGAGAGAAGAGAGAAACAAACTGAGAAAGAAGATATGAAAAATGAGGAGGCAGTTTGAGTTAAGGAGTTTCAATCTAGGGTTTTCAAATCAGTGGTTGTGATTCATCTTTAATTTTTAATGAACGGCTAGGATTTCGGTTCAAGAATTTCATGGTTCGGTTCCATGGTTCGGTTTCACGGTTCGGTTTCACGGTTCCAAACCACGGTTCGGTCTGAATCGATTTGGTTCGGTTTTGAGGTTTCAGACTGCGAACTGAACCGAACCACACGGTTTATTAAATTTTCAAACCAAGCTAAACCATTTATAAAAAAAAACCAAACCAAACTGCGTGATTTGATTCGGTTCGGTTCGATCTCAAACCGCGGTTTGAACCGAACCATGTCCACCCCTAGCTATAATCATAAGTGAAAGTTTATATTTTCTCCGTCCAAAAAAAAATCTCATTAAATTTATATTTGATAATCAACTTAATTAATTTTTTATGATTAATATACAACAATTTAATTATATTAATAAATTTTGAAATGTAGTTATCTATACTATTATTATCAACTAGTGTAACACCCGTGCGTTAAACGCACGGCCATAACACTTTGACAAAAACATAGCCATAAATAAAAGAGTCAATATAAATATAAGGACAAAAATTATAATTTATGTATGTTTTAAACAATATTTATTTATCTGTATGAAAATGTCATTCTTATATTTGTTTCTCAATATGTGAATCAACTCAAATATTATGCGTTTTGTGTTAATATTTCCCCGGATTAAAATTTTCCACTTTGTTAGACAATGTTAAATTCATATAATTTCATATCTAAATGTGCGTGAATGGTTCTCCCCAAAATATGTATTTATCCGGACTATACCATAATATAATATGATATAAAATTAACATAATATTTCTTTACTTGTATGTAAATTTTGTTCTTATATTTGTTTATGAATATGGGAATCAAGTAAAATAGTATGAGTTTTGAATTAATTTTTTTTCGGATTAAATTTTTTCAATTGGTTTTTAACTTTAATTTAATTTTAATTTTAATTTTATATATTTTGTAAATATATTTTTAAAATCATATTAAATTTAATGTTGTACCCTTTATCAATGTTAGATATACGATTTATTAAATCAAATTAGCTACATTTTTGATTTATCACTGTAATCGGATACAAAATATCTATAACAAAATTTATCAGAAACAATGAAAGCCTAACTCTAATCAAATTTGTTTATTGTCTTGGTGTTTCATATATAACTACATTGTTATGAAAAATATATCATAATTGTTAATAAATATAATTTTTCACATTACCTCTACTGAACTTCATAACAGAAATATATTATAAATTTCATGATTTATAAAAAATAATAATAAGGAACGTTAAAATCAATTCTAAAAAGTCAAATGATCAAGCCTAACTTTTATTCTAACCATTCCTCAAATGTTAAAAGACTACTCCATGGCCATGGAATAAAATAATCAATTAAAACAATAATTTACGAAAAATAGCTTACACATGTTAATGTAATAATATTACAATAATTAGCTATGGAATTAACAAAAAATAACAACAAAAATATAGAATGTTATATACAATTTCGCTTGATTTTTCTATTATGATCAGAAACAGTAGCACAAGTCAAAACATCTTCTGCAAATGTGGAGTCACATATATGTTCATACCATTTGTTTGTAGTTTTCTAATGACGGAAGTTGCATTGTTTCCAGAATGGCATGAACCGATAACATTAGAATGAAACGGTGTTGAAAATGACTACCATCGGTACAAATTTGTCCTCGTAGTACTTTTCAAAATACCATTTCCTGGATCAAAATTTATTATTTAAAATTTATCATATCAAAATATATTGTATGAACATAAAAATTACTAAAAACATCATACCGTTTGATATATTTGATAGCGGCTGAAACTGAGAAGAAGAAGACAGTAATATTCCAGATTGTCTTGGCAAACGTAGATCAGAAGTAACGTTTTTTGCATCAAGTTTTTCTAGACAATTAATTGACAAAAAAACCCTAAAAAAATATATTATCCAAATCTAATATCTAATATACAGTATTAAAATAATTACTTGAAAATTTCATTACAAGTGAAATGTCCAAATTTCGGCCTAATACATAGTCCAGGCCCATATTTATAACCCTAATTTGATAGTATTTAAAAAAAAAAACCGAAAACCCTATCCCTAAAACTATCATAACCCCTCACCACCACTAATTTCACTTCTCTCTATCTACACGGTATCTATTCCTCTCTCTCTATGCGTTCTTTTTATAGTTGCAAACTTCAATCGATCTATCTACATCCTCGTTTTTCGATTCACAATTAAATTCTCCATTTCGACGCCTTAATAATCGGTAAATCTCGATCTTCCTTGCATAGTTGTTCAATTTTATGTAAAAATTCTGCATTAATTTGATTTTTTAGCAATAACGGTTTCTATTATGATAAATTTGTTCTTGTCTTTGTTATTTATTCTCGGATTCATGGAAAACATCTTTAAATTTATATTAGATTGATGATGTTTTAAATTTTTTCTTGATTATACAATATCTAGTTCATAAGTTAAGATCTATGTTGTGTATGATAGAAACGTCGTATATATTTTGATTATACCGTGTTATTATATTCATATATTGACTTTTTATATATATATATATTTGACGAAAATAAATAGATCTGGTAAAAAAGTAATTATTTTCATTTCGGTTTAAAGACCCATTTATCTAGTTAAATATGTAGTTTAATTCAATATTATTGTTCTGTTTAAGATATATGACGTTGACTATAGGTTGTTGTATGTGATTATACATATATTAGAACTTTTTAAATGTAGATCTCCCGAAAAAAAATCGTCAAATTAATAGGGAATTTTTTCTTTAGATTTTTATTTGATAATTTACATACTAACTTCATTTATAGAAAGATGTTTGATATTGAACTTGATGACAATATGACTGATTAAGTGTTGCTTTGTATTACATATATTTAATATAACTTCAAGAAAGAATCTAAAGTTAAACACCAGATGGTGACACTAAACTCTTGCTTACATTTCCCATGGCAATTAGACCCTTGTCGAAGAAGAAAATAATCCCCAAAAAGGAGAAGAAGACGCCAAATCCTGTCAATCCTAGCCCGATCTCTGTTCCATTGAACAAATGCTGATATTTAGAGAAATAAAGTTTTGAAGCGAGTTGAACAATGGGCACCTCATGCCACATTTCTTTACAGACTTTTAGACAAGTTGCACTAAAATAGGAGATGATGAAGCTGGCCAATGTCTATTTTGATCATAAATACCCCATTAAGTCATTGCAATACAAACTTTTGAGAAAAACAAAGGAGAATACCAATATCTCATGGCATATTATCTGTACAAGAGAAGGTGTGTGCGAGTCTGTGCTTCTTGGCTGTGAAGTGCAATCTAGAAACCACCTGATAGACTCACGGGAGAAAAGATGTGAAGGTTCACCAAAGACGTAGCAAATGCTTATAATGCTCATAGCTTTATGTGGGATGTCACTGTAAGCTCACTCTAACTCAGTTAGAGTCTTGCTTATACCCTGTTTACTTGTTTAATATTTTGGAATGAGGGAAATTTTAGTAATTTAAGTTTTGATGCATGTGGGCCCATGTATGACAATTATCACAGTCTTGTTAGTAATTAGTCATTTATGAGCATAATTTTCCGGGATATGTTTCAAGGCATAGTATCTATATGTCTTATTGGAGTTTGGAGAACTTAGAGGCTACATATATTGTATCCTTTCAGTTTTAATAAGATCAATGTGTTTTATTTTCAACTAATTTTGAGTTTAAGTTGTAGGGGAGTGATGATCAAGAACTCAAAGAACTTACAGAGGAGAGAAAGATTATCATAGTACAGCCGAACTTCATTCAAGCAGATTCCTATTGGTATTCGTAATGTTCTAAATCAGTTTTACAGAGACAAATTTTAACGTCTAATCATAAACCACTTCCCCAAATTTTTCCAGACAAAATCTAGCAACACAAGAACATAAGCTGTGTTATCCCTGAAACAGGGGTCATTACTTAATTGGCTTAGCCTTAGTTTAAATCATATTTTCAGATCCCTTCCTTGACCCCTGGCTGAAACCTAAACTCAGTCTTCCCACATCAGGATATGTCATCACCACGCCACTCATTACACCAGCACCACGTCAAAACCCCTCGCAAAGACATATCATCTCCACATGAACTCAGAAATAGCCCTCCAAAACCGGCTTCAAATGTTCTGGAACAACAAATATCAACTGGAACAAAAAAATCAAAATGATTTATACCTATAACTTTTCGACGACAAGTTTCTTATTCTTATTTCTGAAATTATTTATTTTCATTCTTTTATTGTAGGGCAGGCTATGGGTCAGAAAGTGAAGGAGATGATGAAGCAGCAACTGTGACTTTATCAAGTGATCTTGGTAGGGTTAATCAGGCTTCTACCAAAAGTGCAGTGAAGCTTCAAGAGATTGGACCTAGGTTGACTCTGCAGGCTATGGTGCCACTCTTTTTTTTTCTAGTCTTTCTTGAGATATGTATTTGTGTCATACATTTAATTGTGATCACTTTGTATAGCTATGAACAGATTAACAATTGCATGTTTTTATTGTGATTACAGAACTCCAAGCAGCTCAAGAGACGAAGGGAAAACAGAAAAAATAGAGATGTAAAAACAGAATAAGAGGGAAAGGGAAACGGAAACGGAAATGCAAACCTCAACATCAACCAAATGCAGCTCAAGATAGAGGAATATTCTGATCATTCTCAGGTTTTATTTCCCACTTTCGTGCCAATCGTACCTTAATCAACCAATCTGATCTTCCCTTCTGATGTCCTTCAATAGAGTAGTTAACGACAAATTTTTTTGGCTGAGAATACTAACAACTGTATCAAAAGGACTGGATAAAGATGAAAAATAAACAGTTTGGGCCAAAACTGTATTATAAAGAGAAAGAATAAAACTCGTGATATTCCAATTTATTGAATTGTTGTCATACATAAACTATTTAATTTATTTATCTGTTTGATTAATTTAATTCACTTGCACATTCTTTGAATGTGCAGATAAAAGGGAAAGACAAGAAGTTAAATAAGGTTTATTGCAGATTATGAAAATTATGTATTTACATTAATTAATCACAGTTTTCATATGACTGTAGATATTACAGCATGTGTTTTAATTTACTAACACATTTTTTTGTATGCGCAGATGAAAGGGAAAGTCAAGGAATTAAATAATTTTTTTCAGAAATTAGCTGGAATATGTATTAAATATAGTTGTAATAAATGTTGTCATAATCCATATATTGTTTGGAGAGCCAAATTAATATCTATTTAAGTATATCAGCAATTATTTTGTATCTTGAAAGCTGTATATTCATTTTTGAAATATGTACATTTAGTTTGAAATCTTTAATATTTATTTAAGTAAGTCATCAATTATTTCTTATTTAATTTTGAAATTGTAGGGGTAATTTCGGGTAATCATTTCAATAGAGGGGTGTATTTGATGGCTGAGCTTAGGATTGAATGAATCGGTTCACTTTTTTTGTCTAGGTTCAAGTTTTGGCGCCAAAATAGTGGGTGTGCTGAAGTGCTTTGCACTTCAGCCTTTATATAGTTATAGATAGCAATTTACTACTATTAGTTAAAATTTAATTAAGTGAACGACAAAAATTAAATACGATTAGCTTTTTTGTGAGAAAAAAAAAGTTGTTGATTTGCCCATTAAATTACGAGACATAATGAAGCAGCTTCCACTTCCAAGATACCTCTGTTTTTGAGTAATACTACAATAATCGATACTCAAAATAAATGCTGTTTTAAAAACTAAATTTCAATTCAAAATACTTGTAGTATAATTGCATTTAATAAACGAAAAATGAAAATCTTTCTGGACTAGGGTTAGAATAGAAACTCACCAACTAAAAAGCAGGAAATGCTAAAGCATTTGGATTCTAAATGAAATAAATAAGTGCCATGCAACTCAGGCTTCACATAACAACTTAAATATAAAATAATTTAAGCACCTAAATAAACTTCAACATAGTCTACAATGCACTTTCAAAAACATGTGTTGCTTAAAGAGTAGATCAAAGTAACTGGTAACATTACTATTGCTTGATTTCAACCTTCTTCTTCTGCCAAATCCTATCAAGAGCGCTGTCAGCATCGCCCTGAAAATAGATTATCAAGAGGGAAATTAGCAGTTGATTACAGTAATAAGTTACATAAAACCGCATCATTCTATCTATCCTCTATTGAAGGGGTACTTGAGTTTGAGATGTTAATGGAGGGCAACAAGTAAATACCATGAGCAATCAAACACTTTGAATAATTATGCAATCACAACCTTTGCATACAATAACATCATACTCAAAACAAGAACAACAATTTAACAGCAAACATTTTTTCGAGAATCTGAGAGAGAGAGAGAAATGGAAGAGGCAGATGCAGATGCCCAATCAAAGAAGAGCTACAACAATGGGAAAAGATCAAATAAACTCTGTAAAACTTAAGAAAGCTTCTTTTTTTTTTCTAAAAATAAACAAAATTGCGGAGCAAGGCAGAATGAGAAAGAGAACCACAACGAGTAGAAGGGAAAAGTCTCCAATAGAGCAAACTCGTGGTATCATACAAAACACATGAATATATTGGACAATGGCCAAAAATGTCGGAGACAAGATGCATCATTATGAGGACTGCCAAGTTGGCAGAATGAAATTAAATGCAGCAAGCTTTATTATGCACAATTCTTCATCCCACCAAAAATCTCACTTGTCCAACTGTTGACACCAATTCACTGAGGGGTGCATGTAAATCTGATTTCAGCATTTCAAACCATCCCAGACTAGTTAGTCAAAATAAACGAGGACCCCCAGGGTGAAACTGGGTAAATCAATGTGACAAAGACATTGTATATCAATCCACTAAAGGGCTTCAAACCAAACAAGAAACAAGAGAAATAACAATACATCACAGGCAATCAATAGGTACAAAATTATTACCTTCGTGATAAGACCCACTGTTGCAAATGCAAAACTGCATCCCCTCAATAAAACTACGAAAAAGTACAATCTAACCAGCTATCTTGAAATATTGGATACACAATAAAATTGACCACACAGATATACTCCATCCATTCAAAAAGAAAAAGTTCCACTTGGCAATTTGGTTAGTCTCTAGTAGCTTGGAATAGCCAAAAATTAGACCGACTACCACATCACAAAGTTATTCCTTTACTGAGAGCATCTATATTAAGACTGCACAAAAGCTAAGAGGCATGATGCGTAAAATGATTAGTCAAGACCAACCTGGGATCGGATAAACCCACACAGAGCATAAGTGGAGAATTGACCGGTGTATCGGCCACTCCCATCCAAATGACCAACATTGATCTGGACAGATGCATGATCCTTTGAAGTGATCAGCCTGTTTGTGGCAGAGCTGAAACGGAGAAGACGAAAGGTAAGTCAGTTATAATGATATCTAATTTTGATGATAGATTTACTCATGGGTCACAGAACATACCACTTCCTTGGGATGTAGAGATCCATGTTCTGTCCCTCATCATTCTGCATCTTGGCAAATTGTTCAAAACACAATCAATGAGCAAAAAAGCACCTGAAAAGAGCATCAACCAAAAATTACTTTACAAGAGAGCAAAAGAATAATAATTCAAGAGGGTACTTATGCAGTAAGACCTCTCTATTCTGTAAGCTTGATATCAAACTATGTCTTAGAGCAATCAAACTCACTGAGTATTGATATTGACGAAAAAATAACTCTACAAATGTTCAACATAGGGTGAAGTTCCACCATTGGCACTAAGAATACTTCTTATTTATTTCCATTCAACACAAGCTATATGAAAGTACATAATACATTCCGATAACTATATACTACATCTGTAAGAAGTGGACTAACTTGGGGGAGATGGAAGGATATTTGACAAGAGCTTCATATAAAACTTAATCTCTGAACCCCCACAGATCCACCTACCCATTGAACTCCAATCTCACTCCTTTGATCTAACAATGTCAATCCAAATAAACTCAAACCGTATGTGGTAACCAAATACCACAACCATCACTGTATTATATGAAAGAAAAAAAAATCAACACTTTCATCTTACAACTATCAAGTCGGTGAGCCCTCTCAACGACTTAACACAGTATTTTCTAATCTCAAAAACGTCAAACTAATTTTAGGAGTGAACTAGAACATAAGGATCCAAATATCAACACTCCTACAGCAGCCATTTCCGCACATACTGAATTCTTCATTGATTATTACTCCAAACTCCCAAACACTTAATCAGTGCTATAATTTTTTTTAAAAAAAAAAATCCAATCTTTCAGATTCAAATAAAGAAATCGTGTACATATATGTTCAATATATAGTATTTCAATTTCGTTTCATTAAATCTAAAATTGATAATTAAATCATACAAACATTAACACACCAACCCATGGAGCCCCATGAACTAGTATATCTAAATAGAAACCATTTCCGCAATCAAACTGAATGTAAACACTGAATAGAAACTTCATAATAAAATTAAATTGTAAATTGTAAGTGAAGAAAGGGAGATTACCGGGAGGAAGAAGACGGAGACGATGACGAATGAGCCGCTCGGTAATATTTAGAGGGTTATATGCCCCAAAACCCTAATTCCTTTTTATAACTGTAAATAGTACGACGCCTTTTGTTGGTTGGGCCAATGTATATAAAAAGTGGACTGGCCCAAATATCTTTGGTCAAGATTTAGGACCTTTATGGCCCTGTAGTTCGGGCTCATTTGAATACTCTTTGTATCAATATCAATCAATTTCTATAATCTACTATATAGAATAATATTCGGTCCATAACCGCCTATTGACTTGAGCTAAGCTAAGGACCCAAAGGCCCACTTTCCAAACCAATATCCCATTTTAACCCATTTGAAATTAAAATCCCAAATAAACCCAAGGGCCCAAAAAGAGATAACGGAGCTAACACAGATGGAACGTCTGTTAATTACCTACAATCTCTCCGTGATTTCACGTAATCAAATCGTAATCCAAATATCAATTCCGGCCAAAATCAAACACAAATCCACGCGAGTGAGGTCATCGGCGAAGAGATTGAAGATCAACTCCTCCGTTCTAGATTTGCGTTAGTCCGATTTTGTAAGGTATCTTTTAATTTATTTTTTTTAATTGAAATTCGTTTTTGACAGTGTTCATCAATTGGTAGAAGATGTTGTTGCTGAATTAGGTTATAATATTTTTTAACAATATTTTGAATAAAACAATTATTTCATTCCCCTTTCAAACCTAAATTGAATTTGACCTTGTTTATCAAATGGTATAGGACCTTTCAAAGGCATTTTGATTGTGTTTGTTAATGTCTTATGTGATCTGTAACAGGTCTTATAACAATTGCTATAGGATCTGATCTAGTGTTTATATGATTCTGAGTTAACATGCTTCATTTAGTTTGCGATTATTTATGTGGCAGAGGACCTGTTCCAGGTCCTATACCATTTGTTATAGGACATGTTATAGTGTGCATTTGATTGTTTGATTAGGAGATAATTTGATTCAGTTTGATTGTTTGATTATGTGGTATATGACTTGTAATAGGTCCTATACCCCTTGCTAAAGGATCTGTTGTAGTGTTCATATGATTTTGAGGCAAATTTCTTCATTATATTTTTTATTATTAATGTGACAGAGGACCTGATCCAGGTCCTATAACATTTGCTATAGGACCTGCTCTATTTTGCTTTTTGATTTGGATGTGCCTTGATCCAGTAACAATTGTTATATAAAATCATGTATACATGAATTGTCCTTTAACATGCTTCATTTTGTTTGCGATTATTTATGTGGCATAGGACCTGTACCAGGTCCTATAACCTTTGCTATAAGACCTATTATAGTGTGCATTTGATTTGGAGATGATTTGATTTAGTTTGATTGTTTGATGATTTGGTATATGACTTGTAATATGTCCTATACCCCTTGCTAAAGGATCTGTTGTAGTGTGCATATGATTTTGAGGCAAATTTCTTGATTATATTTTTTATTATTAATATGACAGAGGACCTGTTAAAGGTCCTATAACCTTTGCTATAGGACCTGCTCTATTTTGCTTTTTGATTTGGATGTGCCTTGATCCAGTAACATTTGTTATATGAAATGATGTATATATGAATTGTCCTTGTTTGTGGCTTATGTTTTATTTTTATTTTTGTATGAAAAGGTGAAAAACTACAATGTCTGCAGATAAGATAATGACACGTATGCAGACAGGAAAATCAAGTGAAGATGAAACAGTTAGATCAGCAGATGTTACACTGTCTCAAGATAAGAGAATAGTACGTTACTCACCGAAGAAAACGACAGAAGCAAAAAAAACCAAAGCAAAAGGAACAATCAAAAGTGCAAAGGGACTAACCTGGATCCCTTGTTTCAGATCAAACCTCCATTCTATATCATCTATCCTGACAGAGGTTGATTTAAGGGAAACACATTTGAACAGGTTGAAGATATCACATTTCTTCAACCTATTCAATGCTATAAACTCAAACAAAGATGTGAACTTGAGGAAGATGGACTCAACAATAGAAGATTTGATCAAATGCTACAAGCCAAAAGAAAAGAAATTTTTGTTGGGTAAAGTTTTGGTTGGGTTGAGTGCAAGTGATGTAACAACTATATTCGGGGTTGTTTCTGGTAGTGTATTAATAGATATGAAAAAGAAACGGGATAGGCACTCACTTGGGATAGTTGAGAGGCTTTTCCCCAACTGTAAAGCAAATGAAATTACAATGAAAAAGGTGAAGGAAAACTTGAGAAGGCTGGTCAGTAGTGAATGTGATAGAGAAGTTGATATTGGAGACGTGGTGAGATTGCTAAATCTCATAGCATTGGGGTCTGTGTTCTTTGCTTCAAAGGGAGAGGTGATGTCTCCTGGATTTTTATATTATGTGGATGATTTGGAAAGGATGAAGAGTTATGATTGGTCAACAGCGATTGTAAATAACTTGATTCAGTCTCTAGATGAGAAATATAAATCACCGATCCTCGTTGTTGGCTGTGAATCAATCTTACCGGTAATATCATTTTAAATTTATATCTCTAATTTTATTTTAGTTACTATTACTTACTATAAGTAAAATTATATATGAATGATCATATTTGTCTTTATTTTGTAAATGTAGTATTGGTTTAACGAGCACACGAAGGTGATCAATGCAACAAGAAACTTGCTTCCAAGGTGTATGAAGTGGGAAGTGTCAAAGAAAATTGCCAATTTCAAGGATTTTATCAAAAACTTGAGAAGTGATCAGGTATAAAACACGTTGACGATGTTATGTAGTAAATTGTTTAGTATTATCATATCCTATACCAGTTGCTATAGGACCATTCATAGTGTTGTCATGTCCTATATCAACTGATATAGGACCATTCAATGTCTTATAGAATTGATATATGATTTTTTGAGGTCATATATCACTTGATATAGGACCATTCAATGGTTTTTTAGCTGCGAATATGAGGTTGTTAAGTCCTATACCACGTGATATAGGACCCTTCATAGTGTTGTCATGTCCTATACCAGTTGCTATACCATTTGCTATAGGACCATTGAATTGTCTTATAGTTGTCTATATTATGTTCTCAGGTCCTATTGCATTTGCTATAGGACCATTCAAAGGTCTTATAGCAAATGTATGGGGTGTTAGTAGTTCTTATAGTACATGTATTCAGGTCTTATATCACTTGTTATCGTTAAATATATTCATTCGATATAATAATTTTATCATAGGTTCAAGTTGAAGAGCTCGCATTGACAGATGAAGAGAAGGTGTTGTTGATAGAGAAAACAAATGAGGATGGAAAAGACGATGATTTTGAAATGTCAGTTGTAAAACATGGTACTGAAAAAAAAATTGGGGGAGGGGATGAAGATGAAGGAGGATGTACGAATCTTCAAGAGTTAGTAGATAATTTTGAATTAATGTTGGGGACCAATCTGACACCTACTGATAAAGGTCAGGCGAGTGGGTCAAACGAATTGATTGAGTTGAGGAGTGAAAATGAAAATTTGAAGCTGGAAAAAGCTAAGTTGCTGGAACAGATTAAGGAGTACGAACTGAAAACCAACAACGCGATTGAAGAGGGGCATGTTTTTTTGGCTGCTGAGGTTGAGTTGAGGAGAACATTTGACAACGCGCTTAAAGAAAAGGACAGAGAGATTGAAAAACTTAAAAGTTTGCAAGAGTAGAGAGAGAGAGAAATAAAAATTTTGGAAGAAAAATTGGCTGAAAAGGAAAAGGAAAGTTTGCAAAAGAAACCAAAAAGCAATGAAGAGAAGTGCATGGAAATTTTGGCTGTGGGAAACCAGGAAAAGAAAGTTGATACTATGGGCTCCATGGAAAGAAGAGTAAAGGAAAGAGGGGATAAGAGGAAGAAGAAGGTCGATCCTGATTACACATACGACAGAAAGAAGAGGAGGCCACAAGTTTCAAACATCGAGGGAAAGAAGAAAACAGAAAAAGAAGAATTGGGTGGGAGTAAAATGGTTTTAGATGTTGATGAATTGGAAGATAACAGTGTTTTATTACCAACATTTAATGAGAACTTCAGTTTCACAACCAAGTCCATGGATGAGGCAACAAAGAAAATTTACAGATTTATGCGGAAGACTCGCACGTTCGTAAGTAACACTTTTATTAAAAATTGTTTTCATTTATTAAAAATCTTGATGATAATAGAAATGTATTTTTTTTTGTTTCCAGTGACAGTGTATGGTACATTTCGGGATTGCACGTGGCGATGTGGCAACTGTGGAAATTGGCTCATGATAAGATGACCGAAGCTGCGGTACAAACATTTTTTATCCCTGAACTAATTTGCATGAATGCTCTATTTTGCTTTTTGATTTGGATGTGCCTTGTTTGCTTTTTGCTTATAACACTTGCTATAGGACCTGTTCTACTGTTAATATGATTCTGAGTTAACATGCTTCATTTTTTTTGCAATTATTTATGTGGCATAGGACCTGTTCCAGGTCCTATAACCTTTGCTATAGAACCTGTTATAGTGTGCATTTGATTTGGAGATGATTTGATTCAGTTTGATTGTTTGATGATGTGGTATATGACTTGTAATAGGTCCTATAACCTTTGCTATAAGACCTGCTCTTTTTTTGCTTTTTGATTTGGATGTGCCTTGATATAGGTCCTATAACCTTTGCTATAGGACTTGGATGTGCCTTGACCCAGTAACAATTGTTATATTATTAAGGTGACAGAGGACCTGTTCCAGTTCCTATAACCTTTGCTATAGGACCTGCTCTATTTTGCATTGGCTCTCGATTTCACTCCATAAAGCATAAAGCTGATAATTAGGACTTAACAACGTGTTTTTTTTTTACAATAATAAATATGTGGTTTAATACATATGCCAGTGAAAGCTGACTTGTTACTCATTAAATGGAATTTTAGGTGACGGATGCTTACCTAAATATTTTGAGGGACAAATACAAAGAACTCCCCCCTCCATCTGGTGGACGCCAAAGGCCAAAAGTTAATTTTGTCTCAAGTTTTGCTACCGTAAGTCTTATTTATTGATTTAAAAGATACTTACGCCTCAAATTTTTTTTTAATTAAAGTTAATTATCAACTTTATGCTTACATTTAAAATTTATTTGTTTCCAGCAATGGTTGAAGGACAATAACTCGGAAGAAATACAGAAAGGAATCAACAATGTCATCAAACAATTTGCGGATGATGAAACAATTTTTATATTGTTTCCAATTCACTCATCAAGGAATGATCGTGGTGTCAGGACAAACGATCATTGGACACTTGACACAGAAAATGGGGAGTATAAATTTTACAACTCCATGAAGAGGACAAAAGGAAAAGACCACTACGCAACACACGAAAAACTAATGGTAATATTTTATATATGAGCTGTAATATGTTGTATAATGTTACAAGGTCCTATAGCAACTGCTATAGGACCTTTAAAATGCTTTATAGCTTTGTATATGACGGTGCCAGGTCCTATACCAACTGCTATAGGACCATTCAAATTTCTTTTTTTTAATTTTTTGAATTCTGATACCTGGTGTTTGATTTCACGTATAATAATTGATTCCTTTCTTTCAATTTCAGTTTAATCATGTCAGGGCACTGTACAAAAGACTAGAGGAGACTCAAAAGGATGTGGATACTTTCGTAGAGTTGAAACGCAGAGACATTCCACAACAGCGAGATGATAGTTTGGATTGTGGAATAATCGTCCTAATGGAAGTAGAGGAGATGTTTGATAAAGGAGTAATTAGCAAGACATATGAAGACGATGCTGTCTCGAAGTATAGGGGGAAAAATGATACATGACATTTTAGCAAGTCCACATTGTCCTCAACATTAATAAATTAAACATCTTAGTTTCTTTTTGGATGGAATGATAAAAATTGGTGGTTGTTGAACAGTTTGCTTTTATATTTGATATATGTTGGTTAAATATATTCCAAATATTTTTATGGTCTCATAGTGGGTTTTCTTTATTAATTCTTAATCATCAAAAACTGAATTCAACAAATTTATAAATGAGTTTAAATACTTCTCCAAATCCTAAAACAAATAGCCCAAGAAAGTACCAAAATAACCCTAATTAAGATAAATCAAAACATCAGCAATGAAACATAAAACGGAATAAGAAATAATTGCAATTTGATCGTGAGGCGTTCGCCTGGATGAATTCATGCGGCCGCCTCAGCGACCGTGGCTAGCTGATCCTTCGGCCCTTGGTGAGGCGAGCGCCTGGCCTGTGGGATGCGGCTGCCTGGAAGGTCGAGGGTTGAAGCTGCTCTGGTGCAAGTTGGGGCGGGCGCCTGGGGACTGATGGGGCGGCCGCCTGGCTGTCTGATGCTGAAACACAACATTGAACTGCATCAATGGTCCTATAGCAAATTGTATAGGACCTTTCAAAGGCATTATTGCTTTGTATATGATGTTGGGAGGTCCTATACCAATTGCTATAAGACCAATTAAAGGGCTAATAGCTATGTATATGATGTTGGCAGGTCCTATACCAATTGATATAGGACCAAATAAAGGGATTATAGAGTTTTGTATGTTGTTGGCATGTCCTATACCAATTGGTATAGGACCAATTAGAGGCCTGTTACTATAGGAATATGCCTGTTACATTTCCTTCATACGTAGGAAAAAAAAAACAATTAAAAACAAATATTTTAGGATATCGAAAAAATCAATTAACCAAAAATTCTGAAATTAAAATGATTGTATAACATTGTAATGAACACGTGTGTAATGTCAAATAGGATGTTTATAGAATTAAATTAATAATTATTTGAATAAGAAAACAATGACTCAACTAAAAGTAATTTGCAATGGCTCCTTGCATGATCTTTTATTATGATAGCCTTCTTTTCCGCATCGACGACATTTCATCTTCCTCTTTGTACCTTCTCCTCTAGAAATGTAGCGATTTTTCCTTGGCCTACCGGGGGGGGGGCGTTTTGTTTCAGGAGGAAGAACCACGGATTCCCCATCAACTACAAGAGGACATAATGTAGAAATAGCTGGAATTGACAGAGCATAAGATTCCCTGTAATTCCTTACCTTGAAATAATCTTGAATGAAAGAAGAAGAATTGTTCTTAAACCTGCTGAAGACGGATATGGAATGAACACACGGAAATCCATTCTGCTGCCACATCCCACATGAACATGTGTATTCCTGTATGTTGACAACCATAGAAGGATCTGAATGAACTTCAAATACATATTCATCGCAAGCATGTATGATCCATGACCTTCCTTTGTCTGCACATTCCAAGTATACCTTCTGGATGGATGGACACAACACATTTGCCCATGAATTTGAGTCTTGTTTACGTCTGCACATTCTTGACATAATCTTCAAACGTATAATGTCTATCAACTCTACAACAGGGAGAGATTTATACTCCTTTATCATGGCATTAAATGACTCAACCGCATTTGAGTACAATTCTCCATAACGATGACCTCCAAAATAAGCAGCTGCATAGTTTTCTTTTGGAAGATTGTTGAAAAACTCAGACACCTTCGTACCGCCCTCATTTATGATTTCGTCCAGAAGAATCTGAAAGTGCTCAGGTGTTGGAGCTTTTGAAAGCTTAAAAAATTTGTGAAGAATATTGGACCGCACCTCCTTTGATAAACCACCAAGTTTATTTCTAAGGTTGTTTTTTAAATGGAACATGCAGAATGAATGGTGTGAAAACGGCATAACCTTATGAACCGCAGTAATTATACCCTGATGACGATTCGAAACAAATGTCACTCCTCGCTCAGTTATGTAAGGACGGAGATTTTGGAGAAACCACGTCCAATTTTCAGTATCCTTCGATCCAACCACAGCAAAAGCAACATGGAATAGGCCTACAACCAAAACAGTTCATAAAAAACAATTTATCATCATAAAATATGAATAAAAATAAAAACCAATATACAAAATGTTAAAACATAAATAAGTTGTCTCATATCACATGGTCTAAGACATTTGATTGGTCATATAGCAAGTGATAAAGGACCTGGAAACATCATAAACACAGCTATAAAAACCTTTGAATGGTCCTTTAGCAAATAATATAGGACCTGCCAACGTAATATACAAAACTATAAGACCTTTGAATGATCTTATAGCAAGTGGTATAGGACCTGGCAACTTCATATATAAAGCTATAAGATCTTTGAATGGTCTTATAGCAATTGGTATAGGACCTGGCAACTTCGTATATAAAGCTATCAAACCATTGAATGGTCCTATATCAAGTAGTATAGGTACTCACACAATCATATACATATGTTATAAGACCTCTGAATGAACCTATATCAACTGGTATAGGACTTAACAACATCATATACAAAGGTCTTATACCACAAACACAACTTAATTCTGATGCTACATAGAAAAAAAAAATTAAAAGCATTAATAATAAAATTCTCATACCATTATCTCCATCTTTCATTTGTTCTTGCAAGTAGGGTACCCCGAAACATTCCAATCAAAATGTGGCATCCAAAAATAACAAGGGACGACAAAACTTAAATCCCCGCAAACATGCCCCAAATGCAAAAAAAAGCACCGCCGGAAACGAGAAGTCACGGGATCAGACTCAAACTTCACACAACCATCTGGATCCACCTCCCTAATTTTATCTGTATATGCTTTAAGCTTATTATAAGCAAACTTTGCATCACCAAAAATAATTTTTTTCGCCTTCTCAACTGCTCTCCAAACAACCTTGTAATGAACAGTGAGGCCATACTCTGTTAGCAACAATTTTACAAGAAAAGCAGTACTAACATTTGGATCATCTCTAACTTTATCACGGATAACACTGGAAAGAACTTCACATCCCATCCTTTGCCCAAAGTCACAACTAATCGCATCCTTGCATATATGATCAGGAATATATTTCCTTATGTAGAAATATCCACTGCATTTTTCAATTGAGGCATGTATCTTCCATGGACAACCTTTTGATTCTTTGTGTGAGCATACAGCTGTAATACAAGTAGGTTCAGTTTTCACATAATTGAAATCAAACCCCACTTCCGTTGCAAACTTACACAATGCATTCCTAAATTCACCAGAGCCACCTTCAAATATCTGCCCAATATTTTGTATTGCGTCTGCCCATTCCACACTTCTCATTCTCTTTTCTTTGTGATAGAAGAATTTGACATTATCCTCATTTCTACTACTACTGCCTTCGCATAAAGTGGAAAATGATTTCTCGAAGGAATCACTGACATTACTAACACAGATACTCAAATCATTCACATTTATTTCTAGTAACTCAATATTCCTACGAGCAATCATAACACCCATACAGATGAAATCTTGCTCACTAGCCAACATGCATGACCTTTTCTCAGCTAAAAGATATGACATCGAGATTATCTCCTTTTTCAAACTGTTCCATCTGTTGCAACTAAATTCAATAATAGATTCATAAGAATCAAATTGATCAAACCTAGTAACAACAGAAAATCTTCCATAATTCAACATCACCATCACATTAGACTCCATTGAAGGTAAAGTTATTTTATCTGTAAGTAAATCAAAAAATTCATCAAAAACTCAAAATTCCGAAGAAGAAAAAAAAAATGAAAATTAATACAAAATATAAACTGAATTCAATCAAAATCATAATTCGGATGTAATACCTTTTTTCCTTATTGATTGAATTGGATGAAATGATTGCAATTTCAAATTTCTTCAATAGCAAATACGGCGGCATGAATTAATGCATGAATTAAGCGATCACGAGAATGGATGTTAACGGCGCCGTCAATGTCTTTGGCCGGTATATAGCATATTGGGGTTTAAAGGAATTTTGATTTGAAATATAAAAGGGAGTTGTCTTTTTAAATTTGGGCTGGGTTTTTTTGGGTTATGATTTGAGAAATGTGGGTAAAGAGGAATTTTTCCTATTGACTTTAGACAAAAAAGGGCTCAGATCGATCCATAACTGTTACGATCATAGAGCTATTATTAATCAGTTTTAACTTTTTTTATTTTCAATTGTTGGATTCTTTTCAATTTGTTTGATCCTACGGCTGTAGATTGACGGTTTCTATTTCAATACATACTCCATTCATCACGAGACTTTTAGTCAAATTGCAATAATTTTAACTATTAATTTAAATAGAAAATAATAATTCTTATAAAAAATTAAAAATTATTATTGAAAATGTTATTAATTGTGTTATAATAAAAAAAATAATTTTTTATTAGAATCACTATTTTTTTTATTTAAATAATTGATCAAAATTACATCAATTTGACTAAAATTTTACATTCTCGTGGGACGGAAGTATAATAATGTAGTAATAGTATACATAACTATTATTTGGAAATTGGCGTGTACCAAGATTTTCAATTCAAATGTAAATAGAAAGAAAACAAGCAAGTGGTCTGGTTGTGCGTACCGACTGTCTGACTTTCTCTCAATTTATAATTTAACTGACATGGATTTTTGTTACTTTTGTAATATACTTTTTAAAAATAAAAGTGTGTAGGATCGCTCCCTTTATTTCTCAGAAACAACTCAATCAAATTTTGAAATATTTTTATAAAAAAATATAAATAATTTTATAGAAAAATATAGATATTTTCATAAAATTCTAAAAATTGTTATTGATAGTATTTCTAATGGTGAAACAATAATAATTTTTGTAATTGCATAAAAAATTCTAAATTTTCATAAAATTACGATCAAAATTCGATTGAGTTGACCATTAAAGTCAAAGTGATCTAAATTTTTCGGGACGGATGGAGTATTTGTTTTTATAATTGAGTTGACCATTAAAGTCAAAGTGATCTAAATTTTTCGAGACAGAGGGAATATTTATTTTTATAATCTTAAATAAAAAATAAATATGATGTTATATTTCCAAGTCATATATCATGGACATATTTTTTTAAGGGACAAATTGATCATTTCACATTACATATTACCCGGAGTTAGTTTCATGACTAACTTCCGTTAGCCATAATGCATATTTTTACCTTAATTTAACGCAATACTTCCTCTACTTCTATTCCGAATAATCTTACCTACTTTGTCATCTAGAGCGTCTTATTGATAAGTCTCATTTTCTATGAACGAAAGTATATAATATTTATTTATTAATGGGACTCACTTTTAATACTTATAATGAGTATCGTCTTACTATTTTCTATCTCATTTCATCTCTCATACCCATTCACAACACCTCAGTTCATAACCGCCTATTGACATTAGACAAATAGCGGTTGAGATTAATCCATAACTGTTACGATCCAAGGGCTGTCATTTGATAATTTATTTTCTTTTTCAAGTCTAACCGTAAGATTAATTATCAATGCTTTAATCCAACGACTCTCATTAAGCGATTTCTAAAATTATCTCCTATCAATCACAATCTCCCTCTATTCATGGTGATATCAGTATACTTTAACTATTTCATATTAAATATGATCAAGAACTAATAAAAAAAATTATATAAAATTTAAAATATTGTTGTACAATCTCTCTCTATTCTTCGTGATATTAGTATACTTCAACTGTTTCATACTCCCTCCGTCCCAATCTAAGTGTCTTAAAATAGGTTCGGCGCGAGAATTAAGGAAAGTGATGTAAGAAAGAGAAAAAATTTAAATGTTGTGAGTATGAAAAATCAAATAGGAGAGAGAATGAGTGGATGGAATAGTTAGGAGAGAGAATGTTGTGAGTGTAAAAGTAAAGTAGGAGAGATAATGAGTGGGTGAAATAGTAAATAAACTTTCCTTTTTTGGGTTGAGACATTTTAAGTGGGACGCCCTAAAAAGAAAGTTGAGACATTTAGATTGGGACGAAGGGAGTATTAAATATGATCAAGAACTAATAAAAAATTCATTTTTATAAAATTTAAAATATTCTTGTATTAATAATAATATTTAAAATTTTATGAATAAATGAATTTTAGTAACTTTTTTGTTAAATTTCAATTAAATTAACTAAAAAAATAAAGTTAAGAGATTCATAATGGAATGGATAACTAACTAACTAACTAACTAAATGACGGGACCTAATATCGATAATATGACACATTTATATATAACTATATATATGTGTATATATTGATCTAATGTATGTTTTAAATAGGTTTCACCGCGTTCGACAGAAGATTTGCAAGATCTGAAGCTCCAACTGATTCACAAATGACTCCACCACAGTTGACGTATGAAGATATATGGAATGATCCAATTTTTGTTGCTGAAGCAGTATGTTTTTTTTTTTTTAAATATAATCGAATATAATGCATCAATTATAGTTAATTAAATGTGGTTGATATATGTTTTTGTCCAAGCGCATGAAGAACTAGCTAGAAAAGTTGAAGCTAAAGGTTTCGTAGCTGTCAATGTCGTTGAAGAGGAACCAACAGGTTATTGTTTTATTATTAACGAAATAGTGAAAGCTAATTCTATATTTCTTATTCTATTAATGATTTATGATTATTTTTCTTCAAAATAATTGAGGCGTATAACGCTTTCCATTAATTTATTAATTATAAAGTTATTTCTTCATCGCTTCATTATTTTTTGTGGGAAATACAAAATTGAAAGGAATTCTTAATATTTCTCTACTTGACCACCATGTATAACGTCACGTGACATTGGCACGAGCATTTAAGTACTAGTCTATATTACAATAAATGTGAGTTTTAATCGACACACAAATAGTGATCGGGATTTAATTTTAAAAAATATAAAGAATGGTTGAGATTAATTCTCAACCCCCTATCCATAGCGGTTCATAGCAAACTAGCAGTTATGTAACCTTACCTCATTGTTGCTTAAACTTTCGAAATTGTCTTGGTCTCATTTGGTGTTTGAATATTAAGCCATCATCTTCATGCATCAAGGTAAATTATATCTTTATTTAAAAAAAACAAATATATTAGTAAGATATACATGTGTGAATTTAAAACCTGTTTTATCCATTTCTCTAACTCCCAATTTGATTCTTAATGGCACCAATTTATTGATTTCTCCTTAGTCGATCCAAGGGATTCATCATAATTCTATGTCATCACTATATATACCATACTACACCCAACGCAATAAGATAATGTAATTTTCACTATTTAAGATTTAAGTTGTTCAATTCAGTTTATCGCAAACTTAACACTTTATCTTATCATCACGTCGGAGGGTTTTAGCCGAAGACAAACCCGGCTAGTCGTTTGTTCGTGGTTTAAGGTCTCAATTAGCAGGAATACAACCTATTGCTGGACTAATTCTGATCCGGATTGTTTCATAAATCATCACCAAATATTTATGATTTTTCTTATTAAAATTTTGAATAATTGTTTTCTAATATATTAAAATAAAAATATATATTTGATACTGGAGTAATATTTTTTTTGTATTCAAAAGTTGGGAAATATTTATTTTTATATATCTAAAGACTAAAGACTAAAAGTGCTTTCCATTCAGTGATAATAATAATAATAAAATAAAAATAATGATGTCGTAAGTTAATTATATACTTTATATTTTTATTTTGTTTTTTGATTATATAAGTAATTTTAAAAAGATTGTTTTTATTTCTGAAAATTGAAACATTATTGCTAAAATAAAAAAGAAATCATTTTAAATGAAATTTTATATGCATGAATGAATAAGTAAGTGGAGAGAGATATGACTTGATACATATGTATGTAGCCTAGGGCCGTAAACAAGCCGAGCCGAGCTTTTGAAGTTTTGAGCTCGAGCTCGAGCTTTTCTCGAGCTCGAGCCCAGAATGCCTGTTCGAGCTCGGCTCGAATCAAGTTTCGAGCTTTTCGCGAGCTGGCTCGCGAACTTTTCGCGACATGCTCTAACTCGAGTATTAACGAGCCGAGCTCGAGTTTCGACTTATTTTTTGAAAAAAAACTGAAATCAAACGAGCTTTATCGAGCCCTAATTCGAGTTGTAATCGAACTCGAGCCTAAACGAGCTTATATATATATATATATATATATACATATACATATACACATATATATACATATATATACACATATATATACATATATATACACATATATATACATATATATATATATATATATATATATATATATATATATATATATATATATATACATATATAGGTCACACTCCAATGAGAACCGTTTAAAATGAGAACCGTGAGAACCACTTGTATACAGTAGATATTTAGCTACTGTATACATATACAATAGACTGTATACATATACAGTAGATACTTAGCTACTGTATACAAGTGTATACGTGTGGTTATACACTTGTATATAGTAGATACTTAACTACTGTATACATACATAGTAGACTGTATATGTATACAGTAGCTAAGTATCTACTGTAAACAAGTGTATACAAGTGGTTCTCACGGTTCTCATTTTGTTATGGTTCTCATTTGAGCACCTACCTATTTTATATATATCTATATATATATATATATATAGTATAAATCAAAGAGGTCTTTGCTACAGTACTCTCTACAGTAGCAAGTGGGTATTTTACCATTTTGGCCTCACTATTTTGTCCCTTTCCCATTTTACCCTTAAAAAAAAAATTATTCATTTTGAATCAGTAAAGCCAACGAATCCAGCCCACCTCTAAATTCAAATCCCATTTCTCTTTCTCTCTCATCCGCTCCTCCTCCCATCCCCCTCTCTCTCTAGACCACGCCGGTACCGGAAATACACAGAAATGGCGACGAACATCGGGATGATGGACGCTGCCTACTTCGTCGGTCGATCAGAGATCCTGTCGTGGATCAACTCCACTCTCCAACTCAATCTCACCAAAGTCGAAGAGGTAAATTTCTCATAAAATTCAAACCCTAATTTTATTCTGTTACAAATTTGATCGAAGGAAATGATGAAAATTCGTGTTCACCGGGGCACCGCGCAGGGACGATCGCCCCCATTGGCAGCCATGCGGTTTGCGGGCGATTTGCGGGCGAATTGCGGACGGATTGCAGCGGATTGGATTCGCGTGACTCCAAAATTGATGCTCCTCCTTGCAGACTTCCAAAATCCCCACCCAACATCTTCAAATATACTCAGCAGCACATTCACCTGGAGCAATTTTAGGTATGTGTTGATTAAGCATTAATTTTGGGAGTTAACGTTTTGTTTTAAATTTTTCTTTCAATTCTTCAAGGAGTTCGTAATAAACTGTGTTTTGGACTGAGAATACTAATATTTGTTTCGATTGATTGCTATTTTTTTTATTTTTTTTTAATATAAAGAAAAAAAAAATTTCTCACGTGGCCTTGGACACGGGCATGTGATATATATATATATATACTAAAATTCATTTGAGCTTTTAACGAGCCGAGCTCGAAAATTTTTTTGACGAGCTTAAAAATCGGTTCGAGATCCGGCTCGAGTTCAGCTCGAGCCCACTCGAACTCGAGCTTTTTTCGAGCCAAGCTCGAGCCGGCTCGTTTCGTGTAACAATCCTATATGTAGGGTAGTTAAATTTGTTAGGCTAAAATTGTTTTCATTGTTTTAATTAAAAAAATTCAGAAGTGTAGGACTAAATTTGTATTAGTAAATAAGTGAGAAGGGGAGGAAGAGAGATGGGAAGTAGAGCCGTCAAGTTGGGACGGTCCTATCGGGACGTTTCGTCCCGCCTATAAATGGAACGAGATGGAACAGAATATTTTAGTTTCGTCCCGTTTCGTCCTGTCCCGTCTCATTTCATTTTCGTCGCGGAACAACATAGTCCGATCCTGCCCATCTCGCCCCGACCCATCCCGTCCCGTGATCAATTGGAAACGTTCATTAGTAGTTTATGTGTCAAAAACGTTCCACTCTAGTAATAATTTGAGTTGAGAGTTGAAGTGCATTTTCTCTGTTTACAACAATGCTGATAAGGGTGAGCTAGTATATTCTAGTTTCATAATATATTCTAGTTTCATAATCAGTGACTATTTTTAAACCTCTGTTATTTTGCAGGATGAAAAAGAATAAAACCTATAATTTCCTCAGTCTTGGGATGGAGTTTCTTTTTGATGCTATCTCAATGAAAGAGGGAGTTTTTAGGAAATAATGTGTTTTCTTATTTTGAATCAATATCAAAAATGGTAAGTTAATTTTGAAATTTTTATGAAAAATTTATATATTTGTTAATATTGTAAATATCTTTTATTTATGTACATATATTTATATTAGGACTAACCTTCTAACAAAAGATCTTTTATTGTGAGTGTGCTTCATGTTTTCCTTGTAGGATTTGCAAACTCACAAAAGGAAAGTGGTTGATTTCGTGAAGATCCTCACAAGGTGCATATAAATACAAAGAAATCAGCACAAGAAAAGACACAATTTTTAGAGAGAAAAATACCTTTGTTCTTCACGGTTTCAACATTGTCAATTTAGGTTGTGAGTGAAGGTTGTGACATACATCCGAACTCACATCTAGGTTTTTGTCAAGTTCTTTGTTTTACTTCTGATTGGAATAGAGTCTACTTGGGAAAGGGAGTCTGTTCTTATCATAGAAGGTGATTAGAACTTGTTTAGTATTTTCGTATTTAGTTTTCACTAATATGTGTTTTTGTAAGCAACACAATTTTTAATAGTGAAATTTTTTTTGGCGTAAGCCTAGTTTGCTGGGATCAAAATCAGTGAACGTATATAATTCTTGAAGTTATTATTTTATTCCGCTGCATTATTTGTGAATGTATGGACAGTTGTGTATCACATCTGTACTCACATCCGTGAACTGTGAATTGTTGAAGTTGATTATGCTTCCTAGCTACACGAAACTTTCACTTAATCTTCTCAAAAAAGATAAAAAAATCAATAACAACAAATCTTTGAGAGAAACTATACATTTCAAAAACTAACAGCACCTCTCTTTGACTAAAGAAATTACTCTAAAGGGAATTTCCCCCCTTCTCTTGCCTTGAAAACCAAAACCTAACTAAGAAACCATAAGGACCACACAGCAGAGTCAACTCCTTGCTGTTCACTACCAGGATCCGAATGCTTAAAGGTCAGTAAGGCACAAAGGCAAGGGTAAAGTCAAACCATGACATGATCCTGCCAAACTTGAGTAATTCCAACCATAAGCAATCTTCATCAGAAATGACCAATATATAAGTGTTCTGTCCTTACTCCTCCAATGCCAACAAATAATTCCCAAGGCATTACAATAAGCTTTCTTTAAATCTACAATGTGGCATGTGGCTATGTATATGAGGCCTTGGATATCAAGCATAATTGGGCCGTGGCCTTGGCCTTGGCGGTGGCTTTGGCCGTGGCCTTGGCCTTGGCCGGCCTTGGCGGTGGCTTTGGCAGTGGCCTTGAAGTATTTTAGTCCCGTTCCGTCTCGGAACAACATAATTTCGTCTCGTCCCGTATTCCCGAATTGACAGCTCTAATGGGAAGTTTCATACTTACGTGAGAATATTAGCCTTAAAATAAGCACACAAATCAAATGCAATATTTACTACGTTACGTGAGAATATTAGCCTTAAACCAGCACACGATACAAAAATTAAACTCACAAGTGATAGTAGTGCTCCACTACTTAATTTTAAAGACCCTTTTCTTTTTAAGACAACAAACTGCAATAAACAAATCAAATAAACAGCAAATCTTTCACAATATTTTTTCTCTCTGTCCACTCTGTATTTTTGTTTTGGAAGAAAGAAAAAAAAAATCAAAACAAAATTAACGGCTGCAACGAGTAATGGTACTGCAACCACGAGAGTAAGGGTTAGCCTGACCACTTTTTTGGCAGTTGTAGTAAGAAGCCCCTCGTTTGGAGCAGGGGACATTGTTCTTCTGCAGCGCACCGTAGCTGACGTACCTATTGTTGGCTAGAATGCGCCTGTTGATCTCTGAATCTAGCTCGAACTCATCGTCTTCTCCGTCCGCCGCCATACAATCGGCCACCGTCCCTCGGCAGCCGGATCTAATAGGTAACCAGTCCAGGTTGCTCCGGTTCTCCACAACACTCGCAACGACGACGCTTGAAGATGATGAGGCGATTCCGAGCACTGCAATGATGAAGCAGAAGGAGAAGAGAGTGGAAAAACTTGCAGAGGCAGCCATTGTTGTGAGAAGCTCTGAGTTTGGTTTTCTCTCTCTCTAGGTTTTTGCTGTGGTGGTATTATAAGTGGTTGAGTGATTGGAATAACTGACGCTGATTTTGAATTTATTTACAAATTGCCACCATGTTAGATTAGAATTTTGGGATTAGTGGTGAAACCAGCCGTTACCGTTAGGTTATCAGTCAGGTTATGGATGCCCACTACTATTGTTGAGGTTTTGACTTTTGTATAAAAATAAAATAAATAAACATCGAAAAATGTCATTCATGTTTTTTTAAAAATAATAAAAAGGACAGGTCTAATGACTATTCCCTCAATCCTGTGTAAAATTTTCTTTTCAATTGTAAGGAGATTAAGAAAAAATACTCCCTCCGTCCCAAAATATTTATCCCATTTGACTTTTTTGTTAAACTTTGATCACAAACATATGACAATTTAATTATGTTCATGAAATTCTAAAAATTTCTATTGATTCACCATTAATAATATTATCAACAACAACTTTTAGAATTTCAAGAACATGATTAATCTCTCATAAATTTGTGGTCAAAGTTCAACAAAAAAGTCAAATGGGACAAACATTTTGAAACGGAGGGAGTATAATGTAAGTATTAGTAAGTATAAAAAGTGAGGTATGAGAGAAAATAAGTAGCAGGAATAATTAGTTGATTGATGTTGTCAATATGAAAATAAAGTATTAGAGAGAATGAGTGAAATGAATAGTAATTTTTTTTTGTCATTTTATTAAAGAAAAATCTTACTCCCTCCGTCCCAATAAAAGCTTCACTAATTATTCAAAAGGGCGTTCCGTTAGAAGCTTCACCTTTCCTTTTTGGCAAAGAATTTTTACTATTTTCTCCACTCATTCTCTCTCCTATTCACTATTACACTCACAACATTTTTCAAATTTACTATTCCCTCCACTAATTCTCTCTCCTATTTTCAAATTACACTCACAACATTTTTTTTCCCTCCCATTATCATAATTTATGTGCCCACTCAAAAGAGTGAAACACTTATTGGGACGGAGGGAGTATATGTAATGCTCAATAGCAAAAAGTAAATCTTACATGAAATAGAAAGAGTATTTTCTTAGTCTAAAAAAATTGGCATTATGTACAGTACGATTGCATTAATAGTCGATTACTCTTAACAATTCAGATTCAATCTTGTTTAAATAAGTGACTCCTGTTGATGGGAAGACAATAATATCTTTAACAAAATTAACGATGAAATGAATGAAACAAATTATAAAAAATGATTTACAGTCTAACTTAACCGCAGATATCCTTAATTCTTAGAAATTTATGGAGAAAAAGGGATTTAGAGCTGCTCCTCCGATAGCTTGTTCCCTTCGTTCCAGTTCAATAGATATCAATTTTTTTGGGGTGGAAATTAAGGAAAAGTAAGTGAGAGAAAAAGTGAAAGAAAATGTTGTGAGTATGAAGAATTAAATAGGAGAGAGAATGAGTCGGATGAATAGTTAGGAGAGAGAATGTTGTGAGTGAAAAAGTAAAATAGGAGAGAGAATGAGTGGGGTAAATAGTGAAGATTCCTTTCCATTTTAGGTAAGTATCAATTGGTGTGGAACGGACCAAAAAGGAAATAAGTATCAATTAAACTGAGACGAAGGAAGTATATTTTTTCAATAATTAATATTAATTCGATTTTTGTGAGTTACATCCATTCTTTCAAATGTTAGAAGAATACTCCCTCCGTCTCGAACCTTGGTGCCTAGTTTGACTTTTCACGTAAATTAAGGAGAGAGTATTATATTGAAAGTGTTGTGAGTGTGAAATAAAATAGGAGAGAGAATGAGTGGAGGGAATAGTAAATTATAATGGTGTTGTGAGTATTAAAATAATGTAGGAGAGAGAATGAGTGGAGGAAATAGTAAAGATTCTTTTCCATTTTAGAAAATGTGCACATAAATTTAGAACGCCCAAAATAAAAAATGTACACGTAGGTATGGAACGAAGGGAGTATTAGATTAGACGTGAGAGGCACAAACATAAACATACTGCGTCAGGAGGAAAGGCGTTAGTATCACGTAGCCGTTAGAAAATGTGGAGCCCAAATACAGAGATCAAGAAAGTGGGCTGGCGGTGTTTGCGCGTCCC
Source organism: Adenophora triphylla var. japonica (assembly GCA_022495995.1). NCBI lineage: Eukaryota > Viridiplantae > Streptophyta > Magnoliopsida > Asterales > Campanulaceae > Adenophora > Adenophora triphylla. Next base: position 84,908 of record JAFEMH010006307.1, on the reverse strand, counting down.
CATACCAACACAACACCTCTCTTGTCCCTCGCTCCTTCGCATGCCAATTTTGTGAAATAAATTTTGAGCAGTAAATGTGGCCAAAATAGTACTTCTCATATACTCCCTCCGTTCATTTACATGATTCACACTTTCTATTTCGGGCGTCCATTTACATGGTTCACACTTTGTTTCTTTTCTAAAATGAAAACCTTAAATCACTATTCTCTTCACTCATTCTCTCTCCTACATTATTTTAATACTCACAACACCATTATAATTTACTATTCCCTCCACTCATTATCTCTCCTATTTTATTTTCACACTCACAACACTTTCAATATAATATTTCCTCCTTAATTTACATGAGAACAGTAACTGTGAACCAAGTAAATGGACGGAGGGAGTAAAAGTTTATAATAATTATTTTATGTCTAAGTAAGATTCTAAAACTTTTCCAAGCATTTTTATAAAGTCAAACACTCATTATTTTTTTACTTGAAAATACGATATACTCCCTCCGTCCCAGACCAAGGGTCCTCGGGGGGGAGGATTTCACGCTTCTTAAGAAAATTTTTTAAAGTGGGTAGAAAATTTTAGGAGAGAGAATGTAAAAGTTAAATGTGTGGTAGGGAATAGGAGAGAGAATGTAAAAGTTAAATGTGTAGTAGGAAATAAGAGAGAGAATGTAAAAGTTAATAATATTTAATAGGAGAGAGAATGAGTGGGAGGAATAGTAATGGTTTTTTTGTAAATATATGGAGATGATAAGGGTATAAATATATGGAAAACTTTCCATTTAAGGAAAGAGACTCTTGGTCTGGGACGGACCAAAAAGGAAAGTAGGACTCTTGGTCTGGGTCGGAGGGAGTAATAAACTAAATTGACTCATTAAATTATTTGCTTTTCTTTATTTTATTATGAAATAGCAGTCAGATCATGCAATTTTTACACAATTTTTATTATGTATCATTCGAAAACAGCATTTTTGTACTTTAATACAAGTGTAAAACTGTGTACATCTGATCATTTTACCACACCGTAGATGAAAATTGGTTAATATTTAATAAATTTTGAAGCTTACAAATATATTTCCTGATGATGTTCAAAATTGAAGCTTACAAATATATTTCCTCAGTCGTTTTTTAAGGATCACAACTCTAACATAAATAAATTTTGATTAAATATTAATGTCAAATTAATCATCTCGAAAATTTATGAAAATTATCATAGATAAATCAATGAATGACTATTAACAACAATTTTTTAAATTTTACTACTAAAATAATTAAATTAATATTATTGTATAGTCAAAATACATTTACAATGATCTATCGTGAATCTCCGAAAAAGAGAGATGGAGAATGTTAAACACCATAACTTACTTCATCATGCCCTAATGCATTCTCAAACTTTATTCCCTTCGTACCCTACTAATTGAGTGCAAATTTTTATAGGTGCATTATGTGAGAATGGGGTAGAATACGTGAAATATAATAATTTGTTATAGTGATCAAAAGAGATTGTGTCTCTCGATTATAGATATGTAATTGATGACACCATAGATTTTGGGGTTTCACTAATAATGGAATAACTGGCTTTATATAAACTCGATACTTAAATCACAATACAAACATTAAATACCGTTAAAGATATAGTCGGGATTGATATCGACTTATGTCATCGGGTGTGAGAGTAAGATCTTTGAGAATTATTAACTTAGAATATCTTAGTCTGTTTGTGTGCTATGATTTAGACATTGTATCTTACTTTGCCCAATAAGACAAGTGAGAGTATTTATAGTAGGAGAGAGAGAGAGATAGAGTCAGCTGTATGGATCTCAGCAACCCTTGGAGATATTTGTCTTCACATAGGACATGTGTTCGCGTCTGATTGGGTAGTACAATAAAGGGAAGAGTACGGTAGAGGATGCCTTTAATTGGACGAGGATAAGGGGCAGGCGATAGTTGGTACGGTGCCTCAACGCGCGTGATGAGCGCTTGAGCCTCCATTTAGTGCGACAGTGACAGGTCTGCCAACTGGTGTCAGAGCTCGTACGAAATCTTGTCCTACAAGCTAGATGGGAACTGGGAGTCTGGCATGAGACCGCGGTCAACCCGGACTGAAGGTGCCTCGATTTAGAAATGCCACGTCATTCGGTTCGATCTTGACCAGAGCGATATTGGCCCGGTCTAGAGGGTCCGTGCTCATCAGTGGCCCGTTGCTTCGACCGCTGGATCATTTATGGTTAGGGCAAGAAGCCATACATAAAGCTCGGTCTGCGAGTTGGATCAATATTGCGGGCATAAGTGTTGTAAAATTCTTGTCACTTCTTGGGTAGACTCCCAGCTTTGAGGCACATGGTGATCACGTGTGGGGAGTTGGTGGATGTTGGTTAAAGGTTACAAAATTCTCCCTGATAAGGTTTGAGTAGCCCCATGGGTTGTCGAACCATCAGCGCGTGTCAGGTACGAGCGAGACGTTTCGTGAATTGCAAAATGCACCATCAATGACAACCGCCATTAATTCAAAATTTAAACTCCGTCGATTCAGCGCTCGAGGGAATTTGGTTGGGTGGTTCATCAATTCGGGTCAACCCGAAACACCTCTGGCCTATAAATAGGAAACCCCTCTTCTCATGGATTATCGTCTTGAGCGTTGCTTAGAGTTAGGTTCTGGGATTACCCTAGATACCTTCGTCGTTGATAGGAAATCTGGTGGGATATACCGTTTGGTAGCCGGTGGGATGCGGGTGAAACTCACCCTATAATCCTTTAGGTATTTCTCTGTAAGGTATGATTGGGGAAATTGAGTCTCACCCCGGTTGTGGGAGGCCAAGAGGAGAACGTATGTGAATGGGGACATGCTAGTTTTAGGGGGTCACACTCGTCTATGAAATTTTGTTATGGGTATGTTGAGCAGGTTCCCCCGAGATCGCGATCAATCTTTGAACACCCAAAAACTTGTGAGGAGCGCTCGTATAAATCTCATGGCTCGATCTGAGACTGGTTGGGAGAAGGTGGAGCTCAATGATGAGAGCGAGCTGATTGTGACCCCCGATGCCCCTAGATGAGCCTGCGGCCTCCTTGCTGTTGTTGAGCCCGCGGCCCCCTTGGTCGTGGTTGAACCAGTTGCACAAATTGAAGCCCACCCTAGGACTGTTATAGATTTGGGCATCAGCGGGGACAAGGTCGTTTATATGGACGAGCTAGATATAGGGGAAGCTCGATCCTCCTCCTCAGACTCTTCTTTGGACCAATTTGGGTATGGAAGTAGTTCTGAAACTGAGGATGATGAGAGAGAGGTCGCAGATCGCATGGCGGTGGATACTGCCCAACGAGCAGTTGAGATTGTGAATGCTTTCCCAAAGGGCCATGTGGAGACCACTGTTGTTCACGAGCAAAGTCAACATGGTGCTTCCACCTTTGGTCGCGGTCATTATAAGAAGGAAACTGCAGCCCGCAAGGACTTAGATGACGATCTGGCCTCAACCTTTAATATTGACTTAAATACTTTCTCCATTCGCGGGCTACAGGAGGTTGAGCATAATGGGAGTCTGCGTCCCGAGACTATTTTCGATGTCCGGGATAGCAATAGGGAGTGTGTCTTCTTGGAACCCAATTTGAGAATGGACTTAGGCTTTCGCTTGACCCTTTCATCGTTTAATTCCTTACTTTTAACACTATCTACCCATGCACCTTACTTCAAACGACATTCGTGCCTTAGTATCATTTATTGTGGTGAGTAGATTGTTAGGGTATGAGCCCAACCTTTCGGGGTTGTATGCCTGTTATTTCAATCAGATTACAAATGGCAACCTAGGCCTTAAAACAAAAGCCAACTCTCCAAAAACTTTCTCTCCCCCACATAACAAATTTGATCAGTGGAATCAAAAGAGCATCTTCGTGATCGGGAATAAGTTTGGCTGGTGTTTTCCAAGGCCGGGGGTGTGGTGCCTCTTAAGGTTTCTGCGAGCTCGTACCCTAGCTCGTCTGAGTCCACAGATTTCCAAACCGCGGTTGTAAAGTACCTAGCCACGCATTCCATATAAAATGTGACCGTGGTCTTTGATGTTGCGGTCATAGTGAAAGATGAGCCCATGCTCATATATGCTGAGGTGGCTCCCCCTAGGGAGGTCTGGATGTGGCATCTCGAGTGGAGATTGAGCCTATTCTTCGCGACCCTGACTGGGCAAGTTCACCGCCGAGTAGTTGGCCATTATTGGTTCTCTTATAACAACTGACTTGGAGTGTCTTCCTGGTCATGCTCTAGTTCCTCTGCCTGAGGAAGATATCAAGAATTTAGATGCAGCAGCAGCCTCTTCATTGCCTCCAATAGCCGCGATCACCGCCACCTCGCTTCTTGACTAGCTTGATACTTTAAGGTGTGGTGATGAAAAATTATCCTTAGATGCTGCTGCTGCTCGCCTATTTTTCAATGGGCCTGCAGTCAGCGATCTATTTCGAAACCGGCCTAGTACAGCTTCAGCTTCTGCTCCAACCCCTGCCCAGAAGGCGAACATACCCAAGAATCTTAGCCAGGCTGCGACCTGATGATCTTTTGTAACATGGTTGTTTGCTTTTCATTTTTGAACAATTTCTTTTATGCAATATATCTTAGGTTTATAATCTGTTTATCATCAATGAAAAGATCTTTTGTCTATTTATTCATGTATTATCCCTTTTAAGGGCCCTTTATGAATATTTTTTTTCTCAATCTTTGGTCGAGTGCCTTGTCTTGCCTTAATTATTTTTAGACTGTATAAGAATTAATAGCCCCTTATTTAACAAGTAGTTTAGTTGTATAAGAGTTAGCCTTATTACTATGATCACAATTAATTTTGCTCTTTATACTTTTAAGGTTTCACTCGGTCTGAATTTTGAGACTTATTGTGAATCATTTTCATCCATAGTTTCAGCTAAGTGATTTCCCGGTCTGGACTCTTGAGTCCACACGAATGTGAGGCAACTTAAGGCAAGTTTCTCATATATGGGCATGAAGAGTGCAGTTTGAAGGCAGTCCACTCATCATTAGATTTTGATAGTGCTGACATCCCTGATTTGTGACATCCCTGATTTGGGTGTGACCTTATGGTGATTTGGGTGTGACCTTATGGACATTCATTCTGTTAATTACAGAGAAATGAGTACAATTGTTCTTATACTTTTTGGAGTTACAACTCATACAAAATATTTAATACTTTCTCCGTCCAAGTACATGTTTCATAGTTACTGTTCACGCGTGGATTAAGAAAAAAAATAATGATATAATGTTGTGAGTGTAAAAGTAAAATAGGAGAGAGAATGAGTGGAGGGAATAGTAAATTATAATGGTGTTGTGAGTATTAAAATAATGTAGGAGACAAAGTGTGAAGTATGTAATTGGACGCCCAAAATAGAAAGTGTGAAATATGTAACTGAACGGAGGGAGGGAGTAGATCGTAACTTTTATCACAGTTTAATTACATATGCTTGGTACAATTGTACTTTTGTGTATTACTTTTCTTTCTGTTTCAAGAATTTGTAGTTTCTGTTTTGATAACTCTTTTTATGTTGTAATATGTTAGTTTTTTATTTTTTATGTTGTAATATGTTAGTTTTTTATAACAGAGAGAATCTAACAAAAAATATATATATAAATACATTTTTTTGTTCTCCATTTACATTTGATATATGTCGAATACCAACAATACCAATAAACTTGTTATACCAACTTTTATGGTTGGTATATGTACATATTTTTGTATACTAATTTATACTTGATTAGTACATGGTATTAGCAAAATACAATCGATATACCAATCAAACCACCCCTAGTGGCGGGTTGAAACGAGTCGATCGCTATAATCCTTTTAAATTAACAGGTCAATTGGGTCGGGTTGAAACATTAATGTGCTGAGACGGGTCGACCCATTTATTTTTTCGACCGGGGTACCTTAAATTTGTTTTAATTCTAGCTAATTGTGTTCACGAGTTAAACGGGTTTGGCGGGTCAACCCGTTGAGCTTAACATTGGTCGGGTCAACCCGTTGAGCTTAACAGGCTGCGGCGTGTAACCTGTTTCAGCCCGTTAACTTAAACGGGTTGGGTTGAATCGAATAGTTAGTGAATTGGATCGTGCGGATTAATGGGTAACAGATAAGAATTGCCACGCATAATTACAATGTTCCCATACTACAATATTTTTTAAAAATGAACAATACAAAAGAAAATCATACGAACCATAAAACACGAAGAAGAAAAAAAGCAAAAGAAAAAAAAATGAATCCAATCTACCCAAGGAGTTTGCTCAAGAGTAAGGGTGGGCTTGTCATTACTTCTGATCTTCGAAAGTGATTTTTGAGAAGTGATTGATTTTTGAGAAGTGATTATAGGAAAATTGATTTTTCTAAAAAAAAAATCAGATGAAAGTGATTCATAAGTATGTTTGATCACCACAAAGTAAAAGTGATTATAAAATAATAAATGACCTTACATTTACATTTTAAAGCATCCCCCAAAATTCCTTAATTAAGTTCAAGACACCGAATTCATACAAAATAAAACATAATCTTCTGGTCGCTAGGGCACCATAATAATAAGATAGAACTACATTTACATTCGTGGGTCATGACCACTCCCTATGCCGTGCCACCTACTCCAGGGATACCCTTTTATGGAGCCATCCACAGAGATCCATTGGCCTCTTCCACACAGGTAGAGTTGATCATTAATCAACTGAATTTGGCTTGGACAAAAATACAAACAGGTGGAGTGCATTAATTAAATGCCTTTCCTACTCTACACCATAACCCTCCAAAATCAATCAACAGAAAACAATTCATATGAATAAAAGTCAACAACTCAAACTATTTAAAAACTTTTCCGATCAGTGTGCATGCAAATCATACAACGTTGGTAAAATAAACTACACAATCAAGAAACTAATCTCAAAATTGCACTCAGAATTGTAGACATCAATGGTGAAATTTTGAGTTTTATTAGCGGTCTGAACAAACAATCAATCAAAGAACTGCATTTGTAATTCCTTGGAAGGATTTTAGCTTGCCTAGTTACTGTGGGTTACCGAGAGCCTAAAATCTTGTCGTATCGAGATGGAAAAGTAGCAGGGATCTACCGAAGTTAGGGGCAAAACGAAGATTTAACATTTTGCGACAAATTATGCAAAACTGATTTTCTGAAAAGCTGGGGGAGGACAGATTACCGGGAACACAGTTATTTTGTGTTTCTTTCCTCCGAGCGCTTACACAAATAAGTCCCCCAAATAGTCCGCACTGTGTGTTTGGGCTTGCAACGCGCGTTTGTGCTCAACAAACGCATTGCCAAACTCCCCCTAAGAGTCAGAATCTAGAACACTACGACTAATACTCCCTTCGTTGCAAAATGAAATTTCCATTTTTTGTCATTACTACGAATAAACTCTGATCAATTATTTTAGGTTGATTTAATTATCCTAATGAAAATGTAAAACTTGTTATTGCCATTGATAGTATTGTTGATGGTGTATCAATCACAACTTTTAGATTTACATTAGTATAATTAAATCAACCTATAACTATTGCTCAAAATTCATTCGCAGTAACAGTAAAAAAAATTAGGAAGCTTATTTCGAGACGGAGGAAGTAGCACTAATTAATTCTTCTTCTACAAATTCATTAAAAATATGCAGAAGAATAGCTTTTGCATATCTAGATAAGAGTCATATCATTGCCTTGTAGTCATAAAAATCTTCAATTTTCTTATCATCCAGCACTTGCAAGTACAAAAGCACTTCTAGGAAAAGTAAAAGATCAAGTCCTTACAAGGGTTGTACAAAAGCACTTTACAAACACTCAACTCTGAAGAATATCTTTCCCAAGCTTTTTTCCTTCTCAAAAAAATAAGGCTTTCAATCAAAATATTACTTCCTCCGTCCCTAAATGAATGTCTAAATCTCATTTAGGGGACATTTTGAGAATCTTCATACAAGTTGATAGCAAAGATGCGTAAATATTCTTATTATTATCCACCATCTAAACATTTAATTTTGCAAGCATATAAAAAAAATTAGAAAATTGACATTCATTTAGGGATGAAGGGAGGATAAAATGAAGAAAAGGTGCTCGAAAATGCGTTTGAGGCACATGGATAGTGTGACGATGAGGAGTAATTGCATATTGTTCTAGACATTTTAATTCAAAATATTTGGAAATATTTCTCTAAAAAAACGCTGAATGTTTCCCAGTAACCAACATCAACTAATTGAAAGAAAAAACTATCTGAACCTTTCTGGCGAGTGCTGTGACACTATTGCTTTCTTCCCCGTCCTTTCTTGATGGGCTGCACTTCTGTTTGTTCTTTTCCAGTGACTTCTGTTATATCCGCTGCAAAATGACACGGAATCATAACTCATTAAAACAACTCATTACGATTGTTACAGAATCTAATAGGGGAAATAGCACTTAACTGCCAAGAAGTTTACACGGAGTTGCAATATAGGATCTAATGTTACATATGTTCACGTTTTGTTACAGTTCAAGGCAAAAATGGATGACACTTGACAAAACCTAACGAAATAGACAAAAAGTGTAACGAGCATATTTTAAATTCACATTTTCAGCCCCTGAAATTTCATATTTTATGAAAATATATTGTAAAAACAATTTCTAATAAAAAGCATTACTATTAAATGATTTTAAAAAACATATAAATAAATAATTAATTTAATATGTTTGAAAAATATAGAGAAACCTTAAAAGAGAAAAAAAAAATCAAATTTATATTGTTTTATTAATACACGCGGTCGAAGTAGGAAGTTTAAATTCAGACAAATGGAGTATAATTTTTCTAGAAGAATTTGTAAATAAGACATTATTGAAAAATATTTTTTTCTTTTCTAAGGTTTCTGTATTTTTCATGCATATTATATTAATTTTTTCAAAATTTTTTATATATTATTTAGGAGTTTTTACCAAAAACTACCTCAAAAAGATGCAATTTACAAGAAAAACACGTAAGTTATGATTTTACGAAAAAAAAAAAAAAACTACTTTTATTTTTTTAAAAAAATAATTTTTTTTATATTTAATTTTTTAATGGGCAAAAATTCCGTATTTAAAACTGATAAATGCATCTATCGGTTAAATAACTGATTTATTAGTTGTTTAACCAAATATCAGCACAAAATACTCTTTAAAAACTGATAAATGAATTTATCAGTTATAAACAACCGATAAATGTCATTTAAAAAAAAATAAGGAAAAACTAAAGAGGAGTTTTTTGTCATATTCAAGGAGTTTGTATTATCAAACTTGTGTGGTTTTTTTCTAATGTCCATTTTTCAAAAGTAGTTCTTGGTAAATGCCCCTATTATTTACTAGTAATATTTAAAAAAATATATATTTTTACAATAAATTTTCATAGATATGAAATTTCAAGGGTTGAATATTGGAATTTAAAAGATGCTCGTTACACTTTTCGTTTATTTCGTTAGTTGTCGTCGAGTGTCATCCATTTTTGCCCAAGTTTGCAAAAAAAAAAAAAAAACGTGAACATAATGTACTAGATTGCAAAAATTGTAACATTAGGTCCTAAATTGCAACTACGTGTAAAGATGGTGGCAGTAAAGTGCTATTTTCCCAATATAATATCACGTAATTAAGTTCCATACAGTGTTATGTACTACTATTTAACAATTTATTTTGGAAAAACATGTTCATTTACATGCTGATTTTCTTATTTTCTTTTTTTTTTTTTTTTTGTATTTCATACATATGAGCAGTAGCACTTTGCCTTTTCCAACATCACCTAGTGAAAAACCAATTTAAAGCAAACAAAGAAATGCCTAGCATATATTGAAGTTTTCAGAAATTGTACCATCAGGGCCACGAGCCATCAAAGTAAAAAATATGTTATTTAGTTTCTCCATCTTCTTAGCATCCTGGGCCTGGTCCGTCTTAAATTTGAGACACTAGAAAGAATTTTAAATCAAGGGAAAATGAGAACAGGTATAGAACTCAGTTATGCATTCAATCAGCTTAAGACGAAACAAACACTTGAACTGCCAACATAATGAATGAGCAGACATGTCGTTGCGTACGGTGCATATGTGTAAAGACTTCCGAAAGAAAGATCTCGCTAGAGCTAACCAAATAGTTCAAACAGTTCAATCATGCTAGCGTAAAAAATGTGCGTCTATATACATATATAGCATAAATTTATTTAAAAAGGGTCAAGATTATTTTAGGGGTGGAAATACATGGTACTATATGAACTTTGCTCAAAATGGAGTCAAAATTATTAAATTTTGCTGCCTTAGTCCCAAGAACGAGTGAGTGTGTAAGTTACTGAATCCACCTTTGTCAACTTCCTGAATTTTCTCAAGAACCTACCAAATTTACGCTTATTTAGGGATATTAATGAATGTGCCACTAGTACGTTACCTCTATACCAATTGTCACCACCAAGATCAAGTGCATGCCAATTATTAACACAAAAAAGAACTACGCCATTCACTTGCAGTTCTCCTTTGCACTTGAAACATACACTCTTCCACTCCCCACACCCTCCATCTTTCTCCTATCAAATATATCGATCAATTACAAGATTATCATCCAGCTAATCAATGTCAACACCTCTCACTTACAAGAGAAGATGTGTACGGACCAAAAAACGTAATCAGGAACACATACTCAATGAAGGTCAGAGACACCATAATTACTTATTCTTCAAATTATGACTAACAAACTGCAAGCTCTCCCCAACCATTCACTTCAATCCAAGTAACACTACACAACTTCTCTGAAAAAACAAATTTTAATACTATTATGTAGCCACAGTCAACAACCATCAAGAAAATTGCAATCATTCCTTTACTCCCTCCTTACTTAAATTTAAATGAGTGTCAATTTTTCAAAAGTGTCCCTAAATGAGGGTCTATTTTCTAACCACATTACTGAACCCATCTTTATTATCATGTTCTAATTTGCTCACAATCATATGGTTCAACCATTAAGGATATATATGTGTGTGTGTGTGTGTGCCACTAAATATGCCTAAAATCAACACCCTTAATTTGCTTCAAAAACTACAAATGAGCACTTATTTGGGAACATAGGGAGTATTTTTATTTTCCGTTTGGTGTATCAAAGGGTGTCAATGCAATACAATCCTTTTAAACGAGAAGTATACAAGCAACAAACAAAAATCACCTCGCGGACCAACGAGCTATAAATAATTTCTCTAGCTCCCAACTCAAATTCCTCTAGAAGATTTAAAAATAATGCTCGAGTATCCTAAGAAAATATAATTATATCAAACCTTGTAGTTTGCACCAGTCCTTCGAAGAACTCAATACTTTTTTCCCTCCATAAAAGTCCACAAGTTCCGCATGATAAAGTGGTTCAGTCAACGACGTCTACATTTGCAGCCTATCCAGCAAAAGAAAAAAAAACTGCTACTGATTTTTGGCCTTACCCAGTAAATCCCCAAACAAAATGGACCGACTTCCAAATTTTCGAGTCATGACACAATGCAAAAGTAGATAGCAAACGACTCTCAATCCTTTCCACTCATGCAACGCCACATTACTAAAATATTTTCTCACCTTCTCAGATTGTCAAAGAAAGAATAGCCTCCCACAGAACTATCCACAAGATGCACTCTGCTTTAATACTGCGCCTTTCCAAGCTAAGAAGCCTCTAGGCTTCAAAACCAAAGTAAGATTTCCACCTTTAACAGCCCGTTAAATCAGTGTTTCAATTCAACATATGCAGTCCACATCCGAGTTCCCAAGTTGTATAATTGACTGACCATTTGGTTAGATTTCATGCTCCAATTCTTGTATATTTAATCTGAACAATGTATTCCATAACAGATACCACTCTACTGGTGTAGCTCACTATAAACTCATCATATTAGCACTATTGTCCATCGAAATCACAAACAAGTTTGGAGATGCAGCTTCTCAGATCCCCTGGCTCCAAGACTCCTTAATTGGGAGGTCAATATTTAAGGAATGCACAAGCCTACTTATCAAACTTTAATATATGGGGACAAAGGCACAACAATATAGGGATCGCAGCACACAAGCTTAATTTTCTAGAGTTAAGTAGAAACAATATAAAGATGGAAGTAGGCCTTTTAATTGAATGCATGGAGTAGCTAGCAATTGAAAATTCACCCAAATGATTTTTGAAAAAAGGGAGTGTCGAACGAGATTAACAAGATCAAGCAAATACTATAAGCTACTATAACTTTTATAACTGATGCCCGGAAAGGATAAACATTAATGGAAAAGGCAAACCAACCAACTTGAATGATAGTAATCACCAAATATAACTTCAAGCATGAATTAACCACCAGGCATAACTTCAATCAACTAGCTAAAGACATATTTCAATCATCCCAGAACAAAATTTTACTTTCCTTTTGAGTGTGTACCAAATATAATCATATTTGCAACTTTAATCCATATAACTTCATAATTTTATTGTTCTTTTCTTTAAGCATGAAATATAAGAAAAACTAAAAATAGTACTCTCTCACCCAAAAGCATAATCCTATTTTATTTTTTTGGGTCAAGTAGATTTAACTTCGAGTCTTTGACCAAAAAGTCGTTACCTAGTATTCTCTAAAATGTACAAGTCAATGAACCTTCATTAAACTGCGATGTGATATTGTCTAATGTCTAGGTTCACTTGACATTAAAGAGCTTAAACCATCTTACTCCCTCCGTCCTAAAAATGGATGAGCAATTTTTTTTGAAATCTGCTCTTAATCAAGAGCAAATTTGAAATTGTCGTTCATTTTGGGACAAAGGCAGTATTTATTTATTTTACTTTTTAAGTGGGTGTATAATTTTAGTTTGAGTTGAAGAAAGTACATAAATGCACAATTCTAATACTTTTGAGATTTCAACTAGACTCATTTTATTCAACTGAAGGAGTATAGAAAATACATAGCTGGGTAAGGAATTTAAGTTTGTGAAGTCAAAGCAATCGATACCTCTTTATCATCTGTGACCTTGAGAACCAATTTGCCTTCACTATGTCGGTATTTCATCACATAACGCGTCTGCGGAAATTAACAAATACAATTCAATAGCACAATTAGAACAATCAAGCTCAAAATCTAGATTTAGCTATGTCTGACAACTCAATTCCAAACTTCGAATATGGAAGTGGAATACCAAAATAAAAATCAGCATAATCCGAATTGCTCTTTCAATTCCACAGCTCAGATTATAACTGCCAAACATTGCAAATATGAAATTTAACAAGAGATGGAGGACAATGTATTCGTTACATTTGTAGGGCTGGCACGGAACAATTGAACTGATCTTTCAACGAAATCATCCCACGATTCGATGTACACCATTGTATTTGACCTGCGATTGATTGAATGGAGAGAGGGAGAGGGTTGAAATACAAATCCAAAGGCTCACAAGTTCAAACCAATCAGCAAATTCATACATTTCGCACGGACAAAAAAGGAAAAAAAAATGAGAAAACTCGCATAGAAAGCAGCAGAAAACACCACTGAGCTCCCAAACGAATTTCAGATCAAATTGTGCATTCAAAAACTTGAATATATATAGAAAGACATAACAAAAATTAACTGGTTTAGACAATTGATTGTGTGAAGAATTAAATGAGAAATGAAATTGATAGAGTAACCTGAAGATGGGAGCTAACCTTAGATCAAAGTGGGACGGGATCGACGAACAAAGCGTAAGAAGTTGCGAGTCGAGTGAGATGGCGGGTATAGGGAGAGCTATGAAGACGATGGGCGTAATAGTGTAATTCTGTAATTAGGTCATTGGTACATAGCGAGTCAACGGGACATAGGCCAAATTTGGGTTGAAAAACCTTGGGAGAGATTAGGGATAGAAAAAATTAGGGGCGAGCAGAAAAATCAAAAAATCGAAAAAATTGAAAAAAATCGAAAAATTGGAATCGAAAAACCAAATCGATCTCTTAATGGTTTGGTGTGGTTTTTTAAAACTCAAAAATCGGCTGAACCGATTTGGTTTTGGTTTTGTATAAATAAATCGGTAAAAAAATCGAACCGAATCGAAATTCATTATACGCTGTCGTTTAATATCCCATATATATAATCGCTTTCTTTCTCTGATTCTCTCATTCGACGTGTAATCGACAATCCCTCATAGCGGCCTCACTTTAAACTCGACAGGCTTGTTCAAGTTTCCTTGTTTCAAAAACCTCTTGTCAAAGTTAAGTTGGCTGATTTAATGGCTGCCACCAATAAATTTAGTTAAGAGAGTATCTTAATATCAACTAGAACAGGGATCTGCTCTTGCAATTAAGCGGCTTAATACTTGCAAAATGAGTGAGAGACAATTTCGGTAAGAAGTCACTAGGTTGGGGCAGCTAAGACATCCTAATTTAACGCCTTTGTTGGGATTCTGTTTGGTTGAAGAGCAGAGGCTTTTGGTGTATAAGCATATGTCTAATGGTACTCTTTCTTCCTTTCTGTAAAACAACTTTATAAGTCTACCTACATTGATATTGATGTTAAAATTTTGAATGGTGTCCCAAACGACACCGAATGACACCGAAACCAAACCTAAATCAAACCGAAACCGAACAAAACTGAAACCGAACGGTTTTGAAATACAAAAACCGATATTTTTCGGTTTGATTTCGATTTTAGCCTAAAATCGAACCAAATCGGACCGTGCACACCCCTAGAAAAAATGAGAAAATTGCGCAAGGACCCTCCCACCAAAACCTTATTTCTTTTTAAAAATAGCTTTTTCTATATTTCAAAAACGAAATTCGGGTCATACTATATACTCCCTCCGTCTCGCGATTATATAGAATTTTTGTCCCGACACGGAGATTAAGGTAAAAAGTGATAAAGGTAATATGTTGTGAGTGTAAAAGTAAAATAGGAGAGAGAATGAGTGGAGAGAATAGTAAATTTAAAAAGTGTTGTGAGTAGAGAGAAGTGGGACCCATTTTCATTTTGGGAAATTATTGATTATTGTGAGACGCCCAAAAGGGAAATTTTTCGGTATTATTGTGGGACGGAGGGAGTACAAGGCATGGAATTTACAAGGCATGTGCAAATGACCAAAATACCCTCATATATATACTTAAAAAAAAACATCCCTTCCCTCCACCATTTCAAACAAAACACCGTTCTTCTCTCTCTCTCTGCGCGGCTCTCTCTCTCTCAACACACACGGTGAATCAACGGGCCACCACAACACCACCACCATACACAACAAAATGAAGAGAAACAAGCTCCCTATCACCGGTGGAAAGTCCGGAGCCGCCTCTTCTACCGCCGCTCCAAAAGTAATCTAATTTCTAAACCTAAATTTCAATTTGAAAACCCAACATTAATTTTATGCCTAAAATCGATTATATAATGCTTAATGTTGTTTAAACATATCCTAAATGGTTCTAATTGCGATTTCGTAACATAAATTTGGATTTTTTGTTTGAATCGGATACGAATTTGTGTGCCTAAAATTTGAAATTGTCGGTGTGTGTTTCGTATGAACACACACGAAATGGTCACCACATTTCGTGTAATGGCACACGAAATGTAAATCGATTCATCAGTTTACATTTCGTGTGCCAATACACGAAATGTTGGTGACCATTTCGTGTTGTAGTACACGAGATACTTTCCACATTTCGTATATTAGGACACGAAATGTAAATTGATTCATCAGTTTGCATTTCGTGCTCTAATACACGATATGTGGTGAGGTTTCTCGTGTCTTTATACACAAAATGATCACCAACATTTCGGGTATTTCCACACGAAATGTCAACTGATTCTTGAAAATTAATTGTCTCTTATTTAATTTTTTGTAGGGACGTAAACCTGCGACTGCCTCTAATAGAAAGAGGAAGGCCGAGGAGGCAGCTGCAGCTACAGCAGATAAACGGAGCAAAAAGAAGAACGACAAGAATGTCGTGATTGAGCAGATTGTGGATGATGAGACATATAGTGAGGGTAGAGATTCTAGTACGGGGTCGGAGGAGGATTCATCTTCTCGTACTCTTTCCCGAGGTGCATCTGTGCATGAGGCACAGTTATCTAGTGATGATGAGGAGGAGGAGGAGGAGGAGGAGGATGATTCATCTTATCGTTTGAAATAACCTTCTCTTTACAGGTCCAGGTGTGTTCTGCAGTTCATTCAACACAACTTCAAAATCAGGTCCAGTGGGACAGTATTCTACTTCAATGTCCAACTTCTTCCAAAAATTATGAATCGAGGACAACTCAATCCGGCCCCCAGAGTTTTGTATGCATGCAATCTCGTGACTACATGGAAGTCCATGTGTTCGCCTCAGGTAACACCCACAGCCCGAAGGATCCATGACATTATCCCCACAACGACTTCGCTCTTCTTTGATGATGTCCAAAGCCGCCTTTGACACTCGCCCCAATATGTCGTGGATACGGATCACATGTCTTCATATCATTTGGAATTCTACTCTTTGATTGCTCCATAGTAGCTTTGATTGTTGTTATTTGGATTTCCATAATCTCATGAGCCTTTTGAATAATGTGTCAAAAGTAGAAGAAGCACTCCCAAGGCCTTCTTCAACCTCGTTATGCTCACTCTCGGCCCTGCTCGTGGTGTGGGTTCCGAAGTGCGATCGATCGTGTGCATCGACAAAATATTCATAGAGTATGGAGCAATCCAAGTCTCGCGAGGTAGGTCAATAAATCGGGATAAGATCGTAATGATCGCAAAACAATTGCCAACGGGTGTCCCACTCTTCGCGAGTAGCGGCGATATTGCTTTATTAAATCTCCTCATGAATGATAGTGCAAACTCATTTGCTACCAGCTTTAGCCAACGCTCTCCTTTTAACATTGACTTCGATATGCCTTCGACACAAATGGTGTGCGGTCTCTGGAAATACCATTTGGACAAAGATTAATGAAAGCCAAGTCACGATCGCTTAAGAAAACGGTTGGCATGTGGGGAGTATGAAAAAGACTTTGCAAATTCTTGAGTGCCCACGTGTAATTCTCAATCTTCTCATTTTGGAGGAACGCATATGCAATTGTGAAATTCTTCCCCGTTGAAGTAAATCCTATAATCTCAAGTAATGCCATTCCATAGCAGTTGGTGTTGTAAGTGCAGTCACCTTGTATCATTTAAAGAGAAATAAAGTTAGAAATGAATAAAATTGCAATTCAAAAAAAATGCATACGACTTGTGGAAAACAGAGTCAAAAAACAGATTCAAAAAAAATCAAAAATTTACCTTGTACTACATATGGAAAACAGTTAAGCATATCTGATGCTCGTGGGTGAGAGAAGAATATGTCACCGATCATGTCACTCTCGTTAGCTTTCCTCATGAAGACGGTATATTGCTTATCCTCGAGTGCTTTTATGAACTGTTGAAGCGAGGATCTCCCTTGTCGTTCTTGTGACTTGCATTTTGTGAGGGCATTGTGGACGTGTTTCGGAGTACTCACGTTCTTCTCATCCTTCCTCTTTAACATTGTTAGAATGTTATTTGGACGCACCGAAAGACCGACTTGCGCTTACACACCTCCTCATATTCGTAACTAGTCAATTTCCCCAACGGATGACCTTCGAGATACGTTGGAAAGTCATGATTATGAGAACCATGCTTCACAACGTAACCCCATACCCCATCACCCCTATCTTTGGCCCGAATTTCAAAATTGCACCCAATCTTCTTCGTACTAGTCAACCTCACATCTTTAGTTTTTCCGGACCTGTACTTGCCACCAAAATGGCATACAATCTTCGCGTAGCCTAGGATCTTGCCACTTGTCTTCCTCGAATCTCCTATGCATAGAAAGGGTTATATTTTGACGGGCCGCGATATCCCGTACGTGTTTAACAAGATCATCCCTATTTGAAAATAATAGGGATGTATCGAATTGATCACTGACATCCGGTCCCTACAAATTGTATTACCATCAATTAGAAAATTGCACAATAAACAACAGGCTGTATGACATTTCGTGTAACATTATACGAGATGTTCCTGGAACATCTCGTGTAACTGTACACGACTTAAACGCATTTATCTCGTGTGACATAATACGAGGTAATACACCATCACTCGTGTAGACACACACGACAAATAGCATAAAACTCGTATAATCTCACACGAAATAGAGTAATATCAGAATTTAAAAATCCAATCTTGAAAAACAATTTCGTTTCAACATTGGATTTTTATTGCGATTTTGATCAAAACACCAAATATAACTTTAAAAACTTACTTCATTCTTTGCTTGGATTTTGATTTTGATGTGGAGAATTTGGTGGCAAACCTTCTTCTTCAAAAATATATTCCACAAGCTCAAGATCAATATGATCATAAAGACTTGGAGAATGTTGTGGAGAATCCATAATATGGTGTTAGATGATTTGAGAATTAATGATAATAATGTGTATAGATTGATGGGTGTTAAAGAATGGTTGTTGTCAAAGTGGGTGCTGCATGGGTGTTAAACAACCGGCTGTATATTGCGTGTTAATGGCCGTTACGGTAGGGTTTGTGGGGTTTAAGTGTTACGATCTGGGTATATCTCGTGTGACTAAACACGAGATAGTTTGGTACATGTCGTGTAAAATCCACACGATATGTTTGTTGTTTCTGGTAATTATATCGTATGAACAATACACAAAATGTAATCTATTGTGTGTCGTGTATTGTTCATACGATATATTTTGCTACCTGTCGTATATTTCCACACGAAACACCTTATAAAAAAGTTAAATTTAATTATAAATAAATGTGGTAGGTTATATGATATTGTATGATGTTGGTTCATTCATATATGTAATCATTGTTTGTTTTCCAACTTATTATAACAATAAACATACAATCTTGATTAACAAATACGATAATTTCAAATATATAATCTTGAGCAAGTGACATTCCTCTAATGTACAACTTATCATTAACCTCGTTTGGCAAATCATCGAAACAACTTAACTCGTTATATAACATGTTTAATTAACTCATTATATATAATCTTTATTAGAAATATAACTGTGGTGCCCCCAAAAATGTGTGTGCCTGATATGTTTGATATGATTTGATTAGTGCTACTCATATCACCAAGATGCATCTTCTTTTCGGAAGCTCATCCTATAAGGACTCCAAGGTTAAGCGTGCTTGACCTGGGGAAATTCTAGGATGGGTGACCCACTGGGAAGTTTCTCAGTGAGGACAACACGTGCTGGAAAGACTTGTGGTGGTTTGTGGGGATAGTCCGTCAAATCTGATAGCGTTCCGACCCGGTCTTCGGGCTCGGGGCGTTACAAATGGTATCAAAGCAGGACCCGGCCGGAAGTGTGGAGCAAAGTGCTGTGCGGAACAAAGTGCACACCGCGGAGTCGGTGGGAGTCACCTCTTGGATCCGTATGAGCCCCTCTTGGATCAACACTGCCCGGGGTTTCCAAGTAGGCCTTGCCGGGGACGGCAAGGATCCTAAGCGGGGGAGATTGTGGTGCCCCCAAAAATGTGTGTGCCTGATATGTTTGATATGATTTGATTAGTGCTACTCATATCACCAAGATGCATCTTCTTTTCGGAAGCTCATCCTATAAGGACTCCAAGGTTAAGCGTGCTTGACCTGGGGAAATTCTAGGATGGGTGACCCACTGGGAAGTTTCTCAGTGAGCACGTAAGTGAGGACAACACGTGCTGGAAAGACTTGTGGTGGTTTGTGGGGATAGTCCGTCAAATCTGATAGCGTTTCGACCCGGTCTTCGGGCTCGGGGCGTTACAATAACACCATAAATCATTAATTTAACATAATATATGCACATCATAACATCGTCTGTTAGTTGATAAATAAAGTGATATCATTTTTACCTAATAAATGTGATAGGTTATATATGTTATTATGTGTTATTGTATGATGAATTATAACATGTTTAATTACTTCTTTAAATATAATCTTGATTAGAAATATAACACCACAATCATTTCTTCGGGGATTATAAATAAAGTGGTATCACTTAACCGTGATAGGTTATATGATATTGTATGGTCCAATATGACATTTGCTACTTGTCATGCCTCAGTGTACAAAATTTGCTCAATTAACAACACAATTCAATAATTTATCATAGCATATGCGTATCATTAACATCGTGTTGCAAATAATCGAAGAACACTTTCATTTTGAAATGTCGTATGGATATACACGAGAATAGGGCCTCATATCGTGTGTGTTATTACGACATTAATGACAGAGTCAATGTACATTTCGTATAATATCACACGACTTGATTTTTTTCGAAATTGGTCTATGTCGTGTATTATTACACGACATAAAGCCTTCATGTCGTCCTTTCGCACACGACACGTGAGGGGTAGTTTTGCCATTATTGATGCCTTGTATGTAGTATTCCTTGTATATAGAATTTACCACGAAATTCTCTCGAAATTATAATTCATCAAACACCCTTAAGTTGCGTGTCCTCCCTCCGCTCACGTTATTTTATCTCCAATTTCTTTTTCTATCTACAAACACACACACACCAAAATCCATTTTCTCTCCAAACACACACACTCACGCTACACTCTGGCGACCTCATCATAATTGTCGGCCTCTCCTTCCGGATATGGTCGGATCGTCTTCGATCATACTCGCCTCCTTCCCTCTCCCTTGTCATCACCCTTACACTTGTAGATCTGTCCATATCTACAGTCTCTAAATCTTCTCCGGCATTCGTTTGCTGAGTCAGATCTCTCCCTTCTATCCAGTTGCAATTTCAAGCTTCGTCGCCGCAAAAATTGGAGTAACCTGACATTATTTCGGCCAATGAGCGTGGAAGTGAAGACAAAAGTCACCGGAGACTTCGACTTGACAAAAACAAGAGCAGTAGTGTGAAAATCTCCATGTGTGGGGTTGAATTGCAACGGTTGGTTACTCCGTTAAAATCTCCATCCATAACCACCAGTCTCGTTAGTTATGAGGGTAATTCAGTTAACGACCTTTAAAATTTCCATTAAATCTTTAACAGAGTTTGCAACTTTGCTTCTATGTTTGTGCTTGGAAGACATTGAATTATCTGATAGTTTTGTTGTCACATCAGGAGGATTTTTTTGTGTTCAATTGTAGATTTGGTTTGTAGTCGTATTGATAATTGTCTTATAACTTATAGTTGAATTATAAGAGGTTTATAAATCTTATACTTTAGATATAAGAGTTGTAATGTATAAATTATCAAATTATTTCAGTCGAATTATTGGAATTATTTATTTTTTTAGTTGAAAAAAAAAAGACTTATAACTGAATTATCAGATGTGAATTGGTCTTATACTTCATATATAAGAGTTACAATATATAAATTATGAGATTAATTTGTGGCTATAATTGAATTTTATTTATCTTTTAAATAATTGTCTTATAGCTGAATTATAAGAGGCAAATTGGTCTTATACATCAAGAGTTGCACCAGGAGTGAGATGGCAGTTCTGTAAATAAGTGACTTAACTAGTGACATTTTTGTAAATAAATGATTTTACTAGAGTTTAATAATGTGAAAATGAAAAAATGACTCTTATGATACAAGTATATGAGACAAAGTAGTATTATAATTCAATTATAAAAGACGAGGGGTGTCTGTGGGATTTTCAAAATTTTGTGTCCTACATTGGGTTTAAATATAGCCTAAGAGACTCTAAGGTCACAAGCCCGAAAAAAAAAATCTGATCACAAACCTATAATGACCCCCCCCTCTAATGGAAAGGGTTTTGGATGGTATTTTATACCTAAAACCCGACATGTTTAACCCGAACCTGTCAATTATATATTTATGGCAAAAATGCAAAAAATAAATATCCAAACTATTGGGCAACTTTGGTTTTCATACTTAAACTAATTTTCATTACATATAAGGTAATCCAATTTTTTTTTATTTTGCATTTATGGTAAATATTATGTAGGAGTGCAAATGGTTCAGTTTGGGGGAATTTACAGAACGAACTGTTGGAACATTAAACGATCCAATGAACATGAACCGACTCATAACTAGATTAAGAAGAGAAGAAGAAGAAGAAGAAGACGAAGAAGACGGAAGCGTATACCTTGAGATTCCATTATTGTTCTTGTTCTTGTTCTTGATGAAGATATGAAGATAGTCTTTGATTCAGGAAGAGTAGATCTTCTAAATGATGAGTGCCTTTTTAATCTCTTTGTTCTTCAAGTACTTAGGAAGAATTTTGACTGAATGAGAATGTAAAATAACTAGTGATTCATAGGCTTGATGGATAGGCCTTTATATAGGAATCCAAGGGGCACTTCATTTAGGGACTACACCTATTGATATATAAGATATTACCATTATGCCCATCATTTAATGGTATACTTATATTATGGAATTCTACATATTATTTAGAGTTCTATACTTTATACCATATATTATAATATTGATCATTATATTATTAAGTATTTATATGTTATAATAATCCATGTTCTTACAATTCCCACTTGGATTATTATAACATATACCTTCACTTAATAAATTCCTTCAATCATATTTATAACACAAATGACAACCCTTATGTGCACTTTGTTGTCATTCGAAAACAATCCCGTCCATTAGTCATATAAGTATAAGGACTAAAGGGGCATTCGTTGTAATTGATTCGCAACTAAACCCACATTAATCACACATATATATATCCAACTAAATGACATAGATAAAGTATAGATATGTAGCATGGAAAATTAATGAATATATATGAAGAATGCATATATATATTCTCCAACTAGTCCTACTTTAACCAAATGAGATCAATTTAAATGAAAATAACACAAGGAAATAGAAACATTTAAAACTCCCACTGATTTAGGCATTATCAAAAGTCATTACACCCATATAAGCAACATGCTCGTGAAATACTAAAGGAGATAATGCCTTAGTAAATGGATCCGCTAACATGGAGTTTGTACCAATAAGTTCTATTTCTATTTGTTCATTTTGTACTCTTTCTCTCACAACAAGAAACTTAATATCTATATGCTTAGATTTAGATGAACTCTTGTTGTTGTTGGAGTACAATACCGCGGCCCGATTGTCACAATATAACTTAAGCGGTCTTTCAACACCTTTGACAATCTGCAGTCCTTCAATGAATTTACGCAGCCATATAGCTTGATTGGATGCCTCATAGCAAGCAACAAATTCGGCTTCCATGGTGGAAGTAGTAACTAATGTTTGCTTGGCACTTCTCCAAGATATCGCTCCACCGGCCAAAGTGAAGACATAACCCGATGTCGATTTGCGACTATCTTGGCATCCAGCAAAGTCGGAATCGGAAAAACCAATGATCTCAAGATGATCCGACTTTGTATATGTAAGCATGTAGTTCTTCGTGTTTTGTAAGTATCTCATCACTCTTTTGGCTGCGACCCAATGTTCTCTTCCCGGATTGCTTTGATATCGCCCAAGCATGCCAACAATAAAGGCAAGATCTGGGCGAGTACAGACTTGAGCATACATTAGGCTTCCTGCTGCCGATGCGTAAGGGATATTTTCCATATACTTGGATTCAAGATTATTTTTAGGACATTGATTTAGACTGAACTTATCTCCCTTAGAGACCGGGGTGTCATGTGGTTTACAATTTTCCATGCTAAACCTTTGTAATACCTTCTCTATATAGCTCTTTTGTGATAACCCTAACATACCTCGTGAGCGATCACGATGTATTTGGATTCCTAATACAAAAGAAGCTTCTCCAAGATCTTTCATCTCAAATTTGTTTGAGAGAAATTTCTTGGTTTCCTTAAGAAGGTCCTTATCATTACTAGCAAGTAAAATGTCATCCACATATAAGACCAAAATTATAAATCTACTCCCACTGAACTTATGGTACACACAATCTTCACCAAGATTCATTTCAAAACCGAATGAAAGAATAACTTGGTTAAATTTTAAGTACCATTGACGAGATGCTTGCTTAAGCCCATAAATGGATTTCTTGAGTTTACAAACTAGTTGACTAGTTTGATCCGAATCAGTCACCATTTCTGGTTTCTTCATATAGATAGTTTCCTCAATGTCACCATTGAGAAAAGCTGTCTTTACATCCATTTGATGAAGCTCGAGGTCAAAATGTGCCACTAAAGCCATAATGATTCTAAAGGCATTTTTAGAGGATACCGGTGAAAATGTTTCTTTGTAATCAATGTCTTCTTTTTGAGTAAATCCTTTAGCGACAAGACGCGCCTTATGTCTTTCCACATTACCTTTTGAATCCCTTTTGGTCTTAAAGATCCATTTACATCCGATGGGTTTCACATTCTTAGGTAATGGGACAAGATCCCAAACGTCATTATCATTCATGGATTTTAACTCTTCATTTATGGCATCAATCCACTTATTAGAATTTGGACCACTAATGGCTTCATGGAAGGTGATTGGCTCATCTCCCACTAAACCTAACGGTTCCTCATTCTCGACAAGATACACATCATAATAATCCGGTATAGCACTCCTTCTTGCTCTATTAGATCTTCTTAAGGGCACCGGTTCTTCTTGATTTTGAGGGTGTTGAATTTCCTCATCAACATTTTCATGTTGTTCATTAATAGGAGAATTAACGTCATTTTGAATTATATGTTCTTGTCGAATTTCAGGCACAACTGCTTGATTTTCGATAGGAACTATAGGAAGAGGTATAGAAACAAATTCCTCTTCCATTTCTTCAAATTCAAAATTACTATTCAAATTTTCCCCTCTAAATTCAACATCCTCAAAGAACCTAGCATTTCCCGTCTCGAAAAAGGTTCTAGTTTTAGGGTCATAGAATTTATATCCCCTAGATCTTTGAGAATACCCTACAAAATAACTACTAACCGTCTTAGCGTCCAACTTTCCTTCGTTAGGTTTATAAGGCCTAGCTTCGGCTGGACAACCCCAAACATGAAGATGATTTAGGGACGGTTTCTTTCCGGTCCATAATTCATAAGGGGTTTTGTTAGTAGCTTTTGAAGGAGCTCTATTAAGAAGGTAGGTTGCGGTTTTCAAAGCATCGCCCCATAATGAGTGAGGTAAAGAAGTACAAGAAACCATACTTCTTACCATATCCTTAAGGGTTCTATTACGTCTCTCGGCTACACCATTCATGCTAGGTGTCCCTGGCATGGTGTAGTGAGGACAATCCCACACTCTTCCAAATAGCGAGCAAAAGGACCCAGATGTTGTTCTCCCGAACCGTCATTCCGGCCAGTAGTATTCACCACCACGATCGAATCTAACGTTCTTAATAGTCTTTTCAAGTTGTTTTTCCACTTCGGCTTTACAAGACTTGAAAACGTCCAATGATTGAGACTTTTCATGAAGTAAATAAATGTATCCATAACGAGAGAAGTCATCTATGAACGTAATGAAATATGTTTGTCCGTTCCATGAAGGGGTAGGGAACGGTCCACATATGTCCGTATGAATTAGTTCTAAGACTTTTGTAGCTCTCAAGGATTCATTTTTGTTTGTACTATTTGTAAATTTTCCCTTAAGGCATTCAATACAAAAGTTATTTTCCGGAGTATCAAGCTTATGTAATATTCCCTCGGACACAAGCTTGTCAATTCTCCTTTTGAAGATATGACCCAAACGCCTATGCCACAAGGTATAAGAGTTTTTACTTGAAAACTTTCGTTTTATGCCTCGAGAGTTAGTTTCATTATTATGGGACTCATTCAATGAATTGACTGTGTCAAGTAAATATAGATTATCAATACAAGACAAAGAACTAGTACCAAAAAGCTTTGAATCAAAATATAAATTGCATTTATTATTACCGAAGATGCAAGAATAACCTTCTCGATCTAAAGTAGTGACGGAAATTAAATTTCGTCTAAATGATGGAATAATAAATACATTGTTCAAAACTAAGAAGTATCCAGTACTTAAGGATAATCTATAAGTCCCTATGCCTTCCACCTCTACCGGCTTTCCAGCTCCCATGTAGATGAATCTTTCACCTTCATTGGGCGTTCGGTAGTTCAGGCAACCCTGCATACATGAACTTATGTGAGTAGTTGCACCGGAGTCTAACCACCATGTATACGAAGGAATTGAAACTAAATTAGCTTCAGTACAAACAAAGCTAAATGACATACCTTTCTTAATTCGCCATTGGCGATACTTAGGGCAGTCGGGCTTCATGTGAGTGGGGTCCTTGCAAAAGAAGCACTTTTTCACCTTTTGATCATTTGATGATCCCTTAGGCTTCTTTGATGCAACCGCAATCTCCTTACCTTTTCTCTTAATCCCACGAGAAGAGGTAGATGCATAATGTGCACTTTCGGGTTTGGTGTGTTTCAACCTATCTTCTTCCTCCGTGACATGTGAAATTAATTCATTAATATTCCACTTGTCCTTTTGACAATTATAGGTCGTTTCAAAATGACCAAATTGTGAAGGAAGAGAAATTAAAGTCAAATGCACAAGCAAGTCTTCCGACAAGTCCAACTTGAGTGCTTTTAATTTCGATGATAGATGAAACATTTCCATTATGTATTCCCTTAGATTTTCGGTGCCCTTATACCTCATGGAAACAAGCTTCCTCAAGGTAGCACTTGTTTCCGATTTATCGCTTTTTGCAAAGCGTTGTTCTAGGGCATCTAGGAAACCTTTTGCACCAACATCCTCGGAGACACTATTCAGAAATGTCTCCGGGACTGCATTCTTAATTATGCTTAGGCTGACGCGATTAGAACGCTTCCACCTCTCTGAACTCAAGCGGTCTTCCGCAGTGCTTTTATCAGTTAGAGGGGCAGGAGCTTGTTCTCTTAATGCGAGGTCAAGGTCTAAACAGCCTAAGACCATAGTAATCTTATTTTTCCAAGTTTTAAAATTTGTCCCAGTTAGCAAAGGAATTGAGTTTAAGGCAGTAGTAACAGAAGAAGCACTGATCAAATCTGATTGAAGAGAACAAAAGAATGAAACAAAACATGTATAAGAATCTACATAATGATTAATTATATCAAATGAATTCCATCAAAATAAAAGATAATCAATATGACATCAAGACTAATCTTTGGATTGCGAATTGACTCACAATTTGATTTATCTTAGGGTAAACAAGTAGCTTAAACAACACACTTTAAATACTTGCCTTCCTTTGGGCCGGATCAAGTACAAAAAGTGTCCTAAAGTTTAAGGTACTTGTTCCCCGGTAATAAAGAATATAAACAATTCACTTTAAACACCCGCCTTCCTTTGGGATGGTTCACAGTATTTAAAATGACCAAAAGTTTAGTTCAATTATTACCCCATGAATGTAAATATTTAGTCAACAACAAGGTCTCCTTTGGGAAACAAGCATGTTATCACATATCAATATTTACATTCATCTTTTAACAAGTTTGAATTTAATCAACAAGGTCTCCTTTGGGAAACAAGCATGTTAACTTTGTTAAAAAATGTTAAGGATATAATTAATCGGAAACATAAGGCCTTAAGGTAATTAATGAAATTTATTAATAAAAGATAGTAGTCCTTTTGTTCTACCCGTCCATTCTTAAAGTTTGACAACTTTAAGAACCGCCAATCAGCGTGACTGGTGTCCGGATACCATATTTTATCAATAAATTATCAAAGTTCAGGGCACAAATTAATGTGAATTTTACTCAAAAAAAAAAAATGAATGAAAATTGATCAAAATAGCAAAAGATTGAAAATTTTGAAAATCTGGCCAAAATTAGTGGTGCTCGGCCGAGTCAAGGAAAGTGCTCGGCCGAGCAACACACTCCAGAAAACACCCCTTTCTGATCACTCATGCTCGGCCGAGTCCTTAGGGTGCTCGGCCGAGCACCATGACCGTTGGATGGCGCCTTTTCAAAAAATTTTCAAACGATGTGCTGGTACAAATGGTGTGCTCGGCCGAGTCAAGGGAGGTGCTCGGCCGAGCATACCCTGAATATCAGATTTTCCAGTTTTTTTAGAGCCATAACTACAAATACCCTTTAGACTATCAATTCTTAACTTAATGGTGAATGATTATTCAACCAAAGCAAGTAGATCCTTATACTCACATCACATTTTAAAATGTGTGGCTATACATTTGAACAAACTCACATCGCATCAAAAGATGGTGGCTATGTCCAAAATAGGATAATCTTACATTAAGAATGAAAGTCTTTTTGATAATTAAGATTTAACACCATACTCTAGAATCTGAATTAGAGTATGATAATGATTCAAGAACACATGATGAACATGGAATCTTTTCAAGAAATAAAAGCATAAGGCTTTATAAGAAATTTCAAACTCAATCTAGTATATGAGCAGGCTCTGATACCAATTGTTGGAACATTAAACGATCCAATGAACATGAACCGACTCATAACTAGATTAAGAAAAGAAGAAGAAGAAGAAGACGAAGAAGACGGAAGCGTATACCTTGAGACTCCATTATTGTTCTTGTTCTTGTTCTTGATGAAGATATGAAGATAGTCTTTGATTCAGGAAGAGTAGATCTTCTAAATGATGAGTGCCTTTTTAATCTCTTTGTTCTTCAAGTACTTATGAAGAATTTTGACTGAATGAGAATGTAAAATAACTAGTGATTCATAGGCTTGATGGATAGGCCTTTATATAGGAATCCAAGGGGCACTTCATTTAGGGACTACACCTATTGATATATAAGATATTACCATTATGCCCATCATTTAATGGTATACTTATATTATGGAATTATACATATTATTTAGAGTTCTATACTTTATACCATATATTATAATATTGATCATTATATTATTAAGTATTTATATGTTATATTAATCCATGTTCTTACACGAACCACTAGTTATCGGTTTGAGAAAAAAATCAAACCGAATCGAACTATGAAAAAATTCAAACCGAATCGAATCAAACCAAACCACTATGGTTTAGTTCGATTTGGTTCAAACCACGGTTCAGTTATGTGGTTCAAACCGCAGTCCAGGCCGTGGTTCAGACCACGATTTAGATTACAGTTCAAACCACAATTCATATCGCAACTCATTTTTCATATTTGTTTAAATTTTCTTTGATCTCGGAGGAAGAGCGAAAGATGCGGGTGTTAAGAGAAAAGTCGGAGGAAGAGAGAGACTATAAGAAGAAGATGCTAAAGGAAGAAAAAACACTATACAATCTTCGATCGCGGAGAGAACTTAGTTATTTATATGTTGCAATGATGATAACAAATGATGAAATTAATATTAAATAAGATATACAATGGGGGTTAGGATTAGTCAATGTAATGCAGGTTTTTTTATTGATCTAACAGTAAATTTTAATAAATATACGAAAATATTATATAAGATACAAAACGGGTATTAGGTTTAGTTTATTTAATGTGGTTTAGTATGGTGGTTTGGTCTCGCAGTTCGGTTCAGTGGTTCGGTCTCAAACCGCGGTTTGGTTTGGTTTGGGAGGGTCAGACCACAAACCAAACCATGTTGTTTGTCAAAATTTGAGACCGAACCGAACCATTTCTACTTGAAAACCAAACCAAAACATATGGTTTAGTTTGATTCGATCTCAAACCGCGGTTTGAACCAAACCACTTACACCCTAGTCAGGGCCGGTCCTGTAAAATTTGTGGCCCTAGGCTAACTTTTTAGGCGAGGCCCCCTTAATGTAACTTTTAACCAAACAAATAAAAATATGGTCATTATCAATCTAGTAAGTAACAATATTTCATACTAAATAAAAATATGATATAACATAATATCCTTACATAATACTATATAAACACATTTCTCCTAGCATATTTAGAAGCAAAATCATGAATCAAAGTTGAATAATCAACTTTATCAGCTATATTTTTCTCAATAGATATCAAAGCTAGTCCATTTAGCCTTTATTGAGACATCGTACTTCGAAGATAATTTTTTATCAACTTCAACTTCGAAAAACTTCTTTCTCCGTATGCAACTGTAACCAGAATAGTCAACAAAATCCGATAAGCAATCTCCATGTTGGGAAAGCATCCATTGTTTCGCATCAAGTAGTTCAACATTTGCTTTGGTCCTTTGACGTCCGATGGAAAAACAGGTTTAACAAGTTGCAACTCCATAAACAAATGATCACCATTGATATCAACTTGTTCCTTATGTGTCAATATATTTGAAAGATTCTTGCATGAATTGTTCAAAACTTCATCATTTGTGCACTTCTTCAAATCAAACAAGAAACCGAAATTCTTTTCATACTCACAAAATTGCTTGAATCTCTCATCAAATGAAGCAAGAGCTATATCAACTATGCACATGAAGTATTCTATCCGAAATTTTTCTTTCCCAGAAAACGTAACCTCCTCCCTTGAAGCCTCATCAAAATGTCTTTTTCTATGAACATGCTTTTTTTCATGAAAAATTGGCTCTATATCCATTTTTAGCAAGTTCTTGAGCTTCAGTTAAAGCATCATTGAAACCATTATTTCTATATTCACGAAAATAAGAGACAAGCGCCTTTAATTGATCTTTAGCAACATCAATATGCATATCTTCATTCTGAAAAATCTTGCTCACATTATTAACCGCTGATAACACTTTATACCATATCATTGTGCTAACCAGGAATTCAAAGCTTTCAAATTCATGTGTAGCTAGAGATTCGGATTCACTTGAAGTTTTGGGATCTTCACATGAACTAGCTAAATCAATCAAAGCATCTATGATTTTTAAGCCATTTAGTTTGATTAGTTTGACACTTTCAATATGGCTCTCCCAACGTGTTTGTGATAAAGGTTTAAGCGTAAGACCATCCACATGCCTTTTTTTAAAAACATCCCACCGCTTTGTTGAGGAAGAAAAAAGTGTGTAAAGGCGTTGAACCACACCGAAATAACTTTTTGCCTTAGTAGATGACTTAGCCATATCACATAAAGCAAGATTCAAACTATGACATCCACTAGGTGTGTAAAATGCTCTTGGGTTGTCCTTGAGCAATCCACTTTGTACACCTTTTTTATGACCTTTCATATTAGCACCATTATCATATCCTTGCCCTCGAATGTCATCAATCTTCAAGCCCAAGTCAGATAAAGCATTTTCCAACTCTGAGTAAAGGCCCAATCCTGTTGTGTCATCAACCTTTATAAACCCCAAAAAGAACTCTTCAACAGTAATCGGAACACATGTGACATCTACATAACAAATTATCGAGGACATTTTCTCATCATTACTAACATCAGGGGTGCAATCGAGTATAATTGAAAAATATTTTGCTATCTTTATCTTTTTAAGAATTGCACTTTTCACCTCATTAGCCAACATTTGAATCAATTCATTCTGAATTTTGTGGCTAAGATAATGATATTGCGTTTCATTGCTTTTAATACGCCACAAGTGCCCTGCATCACAGGATCAAACTCTGCAATCATCTCAATCAAACTTAAAAAATTTACATTACCTTCCTCATAGATATTCTCCTTGCTTCCTCTAAATGCTAAATTATTTTTTGCAAGACTTTTTACAAGAGCAATCACTCGTATCAAAACTTGTCTTTTATGTTCTTTTTCTTTCGTAATTCGCTCTTCCAGACTTTTGTCAATAGTCTGTTTATGCTTTAATCTTATCTCAATCTCAATCCACTTGTGCATGCAAATCATGTGCCTGTTGCCACATTCATGTTGTCTTAGCCTCTGTGCAATACTATGCCAGTCTGTAAATCTTGTACTAACCAATCCAGAATCCCTATCTTTGTCCTTAAAAAGCTTACAGCAAAAGTAGAACACCTTGTCCGAAGATTGAGAATATACTAGCCATTTCCTGTCGTGTTTCTCTCCATTAGGCAAGCAACGAGTATAAAGTGAATTACAAAAATGTCGATTTGCATTATCTCTAGGATATGCAGAGTCTTATATTTCAACTCTTATAGGCCCCTTCTCAATTAATAAGTCAATGAGATCCTGATTGAGTAACTTCCAATTGTTTGGATCATATAAATCTAGAGGTTCTCTTTCTTCATGATAATCCATAGGAATATCATTATCGATCCCTCCTTCTTCTCCTTCTTCGTCATGATTAACACTGTTAAGTGGTTCATCATCAATCACATCTACAGGTTCCTCGTTCACCACATTGTCAAAAGAATAGATGCCCCTTCGGATGACTTATTACATGTAAAATACTTGTTAAGAGAACCACTTAGAGACTGTGATAATTTTTCGTCTCTTTTCTTCTTCCTCCTTTTTTCACTTCCAGGAATATGTTTTCGTGTTGACATAGCAAAAATCCTAGAAACAACATTAATCAAATAAGCAAAAAATAAAACAAATTTTGCAATTTAACAACACACAAAAAACAACTTTTAGAATTTCTTATCTTAAAAAAAAAACAAAAATTAATTTGCCTTTGTTTGCCTGTAAGTAACCACAACTTTTAAAAAAGTGTTTGACTTTGTTTGCCTGTAAGGCTGTAAGTAACCAGTAAAGTCAATTTATAAATTATTACTTACCACCTACAAGAGCAAGAATTCCAAAATACATGTCACAGGCTGTCGGCTCTTGGGTTTTCAATTAGGGTTTTCAAATTTCAATTAAGGATTTTCTAAATCAATTAGGATTTAGGGGATAGGGATTGGAGAAGGAGAACGAATTACTTACTTGATTATTGACGGTGGCGTGATGCAACTGGCAACTGCAGTGGTGGTGCGTCCGGCGGCTCTCTGCGGCAGCGGGCGTAGGTGAGGTCGTAACTGGTAAGCGTCGCTTCTTTTTCTCCCTTTCAATTTTTTTTCGTTTTTTTTTCCTTTCAATCTTTTATTTTTGTTTTTTTTAAGTAACAAAAGAAATTAGGGAAAATTTTAAATTTGAGATTTTTTTTAATGTGAAATGTTGAATATGTATGGGCCAAATATTGATATGGGTTAAATTTTTGGGTTAAAATTGGGTCTACCTATTACATATACCCAACAATTTTGGAGGCCCCTAATAAAGCCCATTTTTTGTGGCCCTAGGCCATGGCCTCACATGCCTCTTGCCATGACCGGCCCTGACCCTAGTACATATCCCTAATGACATCCATTTTTTTAGTTAAATAGACATATGCAATAGATATGATTATTTTTTAGTGGCAAAATAGGAACCACAATCATCTTTATCATTCATCTTCAACCCCAACAACCCTTTCTTTAATCTGAATTAAGAAACAACCAAAAACAAAGAAAGAACACAAAAAGTTCTCATATTTCTCTTTCCAAACATATTTATTTTTCAAACTTAATCAAGACCTTCATCTAAGAATTTTAATTTTCTTCTTTTTTTTTCACTACCCTTTTTCTGCTCAACTTGGAAAACCAATCATGGAGTTACTAAGAACCCACAAAGCTAGACATAAAATGCCATGGTGAAATCGGAGTTTTTGGAATAGATTCAGAGATTCTACACTCGGATCTTGACAGTTTGAATAGCAAAACAGTTAAAGGGAGAGCAGAGTGTGTATGAGCCCACCTACTTATCAAAGTCAAGCAACCCACACACTTCACCCATTGACTCAACTTCTTTTCCTTTTTTTAAGTATGAATTTCATGATGAGTCTCGTTTGAAAATCTTGTATGAAGAATCACAACTAGTGAATTGAAGCTCTAATTCCAGCTTCAATATAAAATTGATCAAATATAAGGCTGGAGTCACAATGTTTGGAGACGAAACAAGTGGGATGTCAGAGATGAAGATGCAGAGGGAACCATATTTAAAGAGGAGGGTGTCGACCTGCATGAAGATAAAGTCGGATGGTGGGGGGGTAGGTGGGCGTCTGGAGAAAGAATGGGATTTGGGATATTTTTTTTTTGTTTTTTTAATGTACAAATTACAAAATAGGGCCTGAAGTCCATGAAAAGGTACCAATTTGGGGTCTGACTTTTCAATTTTAGCAATTTAGGGTCTGACTTTACTATTTTTGACCAGTTTGGGGATTTTTGAAGATTTCTGTTCAAAATCCCCGTTAAGTCAACACATGTGTTGCATGTGAGATTGAGTGGGATTTTTTTCGTCATTTCGCGTTTAGGGCAAATTATAAAATAGGGCATGAAGTACACATAGAGGTAACAATTTGGGGCCTGACTTTTCAATTTCAGCAATTTAGGGCCTGATTTAACTATTTTTTACTAGTTTGGGGATTTTGACGATTTTCGTCTAAAATCTCCAATGAGTGAACAGGTGCGCTGCATGTGAGATTGAGTGAGGCCTTTTTCGTCATTTCGCGTTCAAGGCTGGTTGTATAAGGCGCGAAAATGTCCACACTTTTTCACCATTGAAACAAAACTAAATGCAATTCTCCCATACAAGTATTCCCAAATAAAATTGGGCATTTTATCATGAATAACAAGAATGGAGGATGAATGTATGTGGTGAAATCGAACGAATGCAGATGTCATGGACGGAAAGGAATCCAGCTCGAAGATTTCTACAATGCCCAACAAAATCAGTAAGTAATTATAACTCAATCTTTTCCCTATTTTTTCGCTGAAAATTTGCATGCGAACTGTGGGTATTTCTCATGGTATGATCCAGAGAGCCCAATATACGTTTACCCTCCCAAAGTATACGTTGAATCCCACTTTGCACCCTCGCGCGAAATTTGTCCTAATGTCATACCTAATGTTTGAATAATCCCATTTTCCCCCTAGATCCTAACAGACGTTAGAAATTTAACGAATTTGTCACGTGCATGTCACATGATGGGTATTTTAGACATTCTTATATTAATTTATGATTTTCTTTTAATCTGCTTTTCTCACTCTTCTCATATTCAATAAAAATTATAAAAATAAATAAATTGTATACACAATTTATTGCATTAAAATATATAAACTATAACATCCAATATATAATCAAATTTTTATTTAATAAATCTTTTTTTTAAAGCAATAGCAAATCTATTTATTTTAAAATTATTTCAATTTATCCTCTTTTTTCAAGGATTTCATAATTGAATGAATCTTGATATCGTTTATTTAAAAAAAAATAGAAATGAAAATTATAAATTCTCATGTACCAAAAAATGTATTTTATTTCTCCAAAAAACATATTTAATATATAATAATATAGAAACACATTCAAAAATAACAATCAACACAAAAACCAAACAAGAGAAAAATGGATTGTGAAAATGGCAAAATAATATATCTATTAGGACCAAAAAAGAAATTAAAAGAAACTTTTAGACTTACCAAATACATGAAAATATTTATTGAAAACTTTTTCTTCATATTTATCAAGCAACTAAATATCATTTTTCGAAAAACATTTTTATTTTCCATTTTCTGAAAGTCGTAAACGAACAGATCCTTATATACTTCTTCTTAATTTCCGCGTATGACGTTTTTTTTGCAATTTTAAATGAGACGAATAGAACATTAATTTACTTAATTTTTATGAAAATATGACCTGGATGCTAGCCAATAAAAAATTCATGTGGATTACGAAGTTTGATTTTCCTTATTTTTTCAAAATACTAGTTAGTAATCCGTCGAAATTCGACGAACATAGTAAGACTAATTATATAATTAGAAAATATAATTGAAAATATGTATTTAAAAGAACAATAAGATTAATTAATAAATTATAATTTTATTCGTTTTTAAAGAAAAGTGGTACGTATATATAGTCACTATACATATGCATATACAAAGAGATACATAGAGATCTACACATATAATTAGTATATCAATATCTCTTACTGCCTAACTATGAAAAAAATAACTAATGATAATGTGTTGCTTTTACAATAAAAAACAATAAAATATATTTTATCTAAGTATTAGTGTATCTATTACAGTTTAGTCATGGGTCAAAGAAATAACCAAGAAATTTTAAGAGATTCATAAAATAACATACCAATCTCAAATCAAATTTAACAAAAACGCAAATTATTGATCCAATATAAACGTTCAAGAAAATTGGATCCTTGTAAATCAGTTTGATCTCCCAACAGTTTGAATGGAGTTCCATCTCATTTTAGACAAATAGCAATCATCCAAATTTGGGTAAAACACATAAAGTCCTAAAATCAAAAGAATGATTTAAGTGAAACATTATCATAGTTCGGGCAATTCGTGGTAAATGATGCAAATGAGTGAATATTGCAAGGAAGTACACTCAAAGAACCATCCTAGTGAAAAATACATGTTACTCCCAAATGCCTATTAATTATTCGCTAAAACATAGTTAAATTCAGTCTTACCATCAGAACTACACAATAAAACTTTAAATCATGCCAAACTCGAGCTAAGGTGCTATTTAATCAGATTATCTTCTCATACATAAACTCCGAACCATATCATCTTCAAACTTCAGCAAAAGAAGATTTGTTAATTAACCTTGAACCTCTTTATATCCAAGATGACTCTCAACTAAATAAGGACCCATTCTTCTTTGTGATGGCAAGGGAATGACCTTTCTGACTCCCATCATCATTACATATTCCCCAAACAAAAGAAGCAAAAACAAAACCAAAAAAACTAAAAGGGTGAAAAAAGAAATCTAGTATAGTTGATGTATTGGCCGACAAAAATTAGAAGAAAAAAAAGATATGGAGAAATTGTTGAATAAATATCTATAATGGTTGAGTTAAGTAATTTAGTGAGCGGCTACTGCCTTGGGATAGAAAGCTTACATGCCTTCCCTAGAAAAATTGATGTGGGATTGTATAAAATCTCTCATATCCTATGTGCTCCTGTAATCATGTTAGTATTGAAAAGAGATCGACTAGTTGCTCCACAAAGAAACTGGAAGATCGTAAGAACATGTCCGTCATTAAAAGAAAGTAACTAATCACGTCTATTTCCTTCCAAATTAATGAAAGAAAATAAAAATCGGACACAGATTATGCTACCACTGAATTTTTTTGTATGAACAATATTTGGTACTGACTGAAAACACAAACCAAATCAACAGGATTTTAATTAAGCAACTAAGAGAGGGGGAAAGCTGATTTTACCTTAATTTAACTGCCTTCTCATGCCTCTTACAGATAACTGTTTAGGAGTATCAGATTGAATAGACAACATACACCCCATTAAGGTTATAATTTATTTTGAAAAATTTAATGCATTACACATTTCTGCAAGAGTTCAGTAAAAGTTTTAGCGAGAGGATCAATCATTTTTCGCTATGAATTATAGGAACATCAACAGAAAAGTACGACAAAAAATGTACAGTAACTTTTCTTTCTGACTGAGGCAGCAAGGAAAAAAATTATTAAAAAGTTACTGCAACTATGAAAATATTTTTGACATTTCATTAATTGAAGACTTAACCACTATGATTTGGGTAACATAAAATCTAAAGTCTTCTGCTCATCCTCATTGACAAAATTCACATTTAAGAACAGAGAAAAACAGTTGATATCAACACATATTTAAGTTCCATCATAACTAGTAGTCTATGACTAAAAGAAATACAACATTAAACAAACTTACAACTTCATCACGTCCATATCCCTTCTCTTTCTTGGAGAAGACAATTTGATTGTTTCGAGATGTGGAAGAATCCCAAACTGTCAAGTAGTAAGTTTTGTTAAAGCACATTATATAAGGCTGGAGATTAATAACCGAGAGAAAAAAACAAACTTATATAGTCTCGAAGGTTAAGATAATCAGAAATAACAATTTACAAAACTAAATTGCCAAGAAATCAAAAACATTGACATACTTAATTCTAGGATCAAGGTGTTGATGTAATGCCCTAGGCTATAGTTATGTTTGACTTGAACCGTTATGTATCATCTTTATCATTTATTATAGAGCATGTTTATTTGTTCATTATATGTTTTGCATATTTATTATATTGAACTGCGTCCCTAATTGTTATGAACAACTAGTATAAAGTTGGTAATGGATAATCATGGAGATGATTATATGCATGGAGATGTACATTACACTTATGGATACTTGCTAGAGAACAAGTATTGGACATGACCTACTTATGAGATTTATGACATGGTCTGTTGTCATGATTAAATCTCATGATAGTCGTGTTATTGAATCCTTTGTGCCTAGGATTATCATCGTCTTCCACATGATGAATATCGTGTTTGATATAGTCTAACACTATCTTTAATCGGATAGCTATAAGGGCTATGTTAGAAAGATTGGATTCATGTAGGGAAGAATGATAAGTCAAGATGGGATTTGTCCCTCTTGTGAAGAGAGATGTTTGCTTGGGCCCCTCGATGAATGATGTTGATGAAATGTGTGGCCACACTCAAGTGATTTGATAGAGATCAAATGGATTTGCATTATCAATATATTCAGAATCGAGAAAGCATTGAACGGAATGAGTTGACATAGACCATGACTCATGTTCAATTGGACATCGTGGACAAATGGATTATGACATTTGATCTATCAAGGAATCAAGCTTTGATGTTATATTATTTGGATGAATATAATGGTTCGCTAGAAACCACTTATGTCTTGTGAGGTCATGTTTAGACTCACTACCAACATAATATAATTCCTTTCACAAATAAGGAATTTGATTCTGGCTGAAACTTGGAGTTCTGGCTTGGTATACCGTGTGACATACTTGGCCATACTGAAAAATCATTTTCTGGCTAGTAGTATCGCGCGACATACCTTGCCCGGTGAAAGGCACGCCTCGTGCTCTTGGGTACGAGTCGTACCAAAGTCCAGCACAAGTACTTTTAGTGTCACGACTCATATCACGAGTGTTTTAGCCCAAGCACGAGTCGTGCCCTCAGGCACGAGTCATGCCCAACGCGAAAAACGTGTCCGTACTGCGTTCCAAGGTCGGGAAGGTTTTTGTAATTGACAAGGACTTAACCCTAAGTGTTAGGGATTTATACCATAGTATAAATATAAGTCTTTGGGAAGCCAAAAACTATCCTACCTCCATACATCATTGTTCTAGATTTATGAAATCATAGGCCTTGATTAATTCCATAGTTTTTGCCATTGATTATTGAAATCGTTTCAATAATCGGGAAGGATCATCTAGCAATCCAACAAGAAGAGTTCTTGGTTCGTTCGCGTGTGGATCACCATTAGAGGGAGGTTGCTTTATCTCCTAAACCTTGAAGATCTCCATTGTTGATTTCATCACCAAGGTTGAACTAGGAAGATAGAAGATTCGACATCAAAATTCTAGGCTTGAATTTTGAGATCTATTTCGACAAACCAAATCGCATTCGAGGTATGTAAATCTATTTCATATGTTTCTAATCTATTCATGCTAGACGGATTTTAGGGCTAGGGTTTTGTTATATAAATTATTTTTCTGCTGTGTTTGTAACCCCAAAACCCAACAGTGGTATCAGAGCCCTGTCTTGCCATGATTAGGATTGAAATTGAATGCTAGATTTAATTTGATTATTTGCTACCATGTTATATGAAATAAATCTAGATTTATGTGTTTTGTTTTTTGTGAAAAACTAGTATATATGATATGCCATGTTCATGATTAATGATGGATTAATTAGATTAGTTTATCACATGGGTTAAAGATTTGTTTAATATGATTAAATTAAATGGGTAATTTCTCAAAATTAAATCAAAGTGTTTGTATGAAATTTTGTGAAGCCCTATGTTCATGATTATGTCCACATGAGATCTATGTTACAACCATGCGATGTTTGTTACAATATGAAAACCTTCTAAATATTTAAGCCTTATGCTATTCCTTGATTAGAACACTTGTGATATTTTAGGGTATTTGATGTAGTTTTGACTCAGTTGGGTGCATCTTATATCTTAATTTGTGATCAAGGTGAGATAATGGTTGATGTAGTTTTGACTCAGTTAGGTGCATCTGTAAGTACGCCAATCCAATTCGCGGCCCTTTTAGGTGCATTTTAACATGATAAAATTGCATTAAGGGGCGTTTTGGTAAGCAAATTCCTGGCCTATCCTGAGACTTTTGGAAACGTTTCATAAGTTTCCCGCAAAGGAAGTACCTTTTGGTACTTTGCTCATGCCAAAGGACCTCCTGGGAATAAAACCTTTTTGGACCTTTTGGGTATTTTCCCTGAATGTTCCAGAAATTGGTTTTGGCGCCAAAAGCGGTTGTGACACCTTATGACCACTAACTGCAGCCTATAAATAGGACCCTCCCCCTCTTAGAAAGAGATCCAGAATTTGACATACTGTTACTCTGCAGGAATTGCAACGTAACACACACACTAAACACACAACTCTCTCTCTCTCCTACACCTAACCTACCTCCAATTCCCTCCAATTCAAACCACTTCCCTTACCTCCTCTTAAATCTACCTTCTACTAATTCCCTCAGGCTTTCCAGGACCAGAAGCTGATATTGAAGGATTCTGTATCTAACTTGATACAGAATTTGTGGAAGCAACAAGGGTCACCCTCAACCCCTTTTTCCCTCTCTCTCTTACCATGATAATTAGATAATCCTATTATTTTACTTCTCTTGGATTCAATAATCAGACTCTATCTGTCTAGATTATTGAATCCCAATCGCAATCTCTCTGTTTAACTTGGTTGATCTGAATAATTTGGTGTTTATTGTTGAATATTTGTTGAATTTGGTGTTTAGACCCCAAGGGGGTGTAGATCTATCCATATCCACACTCCCTGGGTTGAATTGTTGTTAATTCTATATTTCGAAGCTAATATAATTGATCAATTGGATCTGTGTTGGCTATTGGTGTTGCTGAGTTCAAATCTGTAGGTATCTGCAGATGGACATTGTGTGTCACGCGACACACTGTGACTGGTTAGATCCTGTGTCACGCGACACATCTTGCCTGGCACATCTTGTGTCACGCGACACTCTATGACCACTTGCAGATACAATTTCCCCTTGTAATATGTATTGATCTGTTGTAATGGGGATGTGGCCTCCCTGAATAATTGGTTCACAAGTTGTAAGTCTCTTTCCAAATCAATAAAATTCATGTTTACTACACTTGTTCATTATCAATGATTGCACACACTTATGGATTACTTGGATGTTTGATTAGAAAGACTCGTCTACGGACGAGGCGTGTTGGGTGAACTCTCGGTTCTTTCAGACACGTAACCTGACCCCCGAACCCATTCTCTTTTCAAAGGTTTTTCAAAATGCACCTCTTAAGCATGGCGTGGCGACTCCTTTTCATTTTTTTTTCATTCGGCGAGCGCACATTCAGTGGCGACTCCGCTGGGGATACACTTTGAAAACCTGTTTTTCAAAATTTAGTGGGTCAAGCTTTCATTCAATTGAACATCCAACATGTCCATCTTTGTGTGCATCTTTGATAATCTTTTGTAGTGCATGCATTTTGTTGTATTTGGAAACTTGTGAGCCTTGTGTATGTTTTGTGGCCATTCTGTTTGTGCTTTGGTTATTTTGCTTGTTCCCTTGCCATGGATAGAGCAGGGGCTGATTCCACTTTGC
Source organism: Adenophora triphylla var. japonica (assembly GCA_022495995.1). NCBI lineage: Eukaryota > Viridiplantae > Streptophyta > Magnoliopsida > Asterales > Campanulaceae > Adenophora > Adenophora triphylla. The sequence continues at coordinate 43,586 of JAFEMH010006307.1, read as the reverse complement.
AGGGTTCTGGTCCAGTGATCATCCTGGTCGTGCGACACCTTTATCCCACGTTGTTCTGTGTCACGCGACAGGAATGGTCACTGAACAGGTCTTCAGAAGTTGGTTTGAGGGCAGTCCCTTGAATCGGAAAATGGCTCAGTTAGTTATTGCTCCTTCTGTTTTTTCAGTGTGAGGGTGTGTGTATTTCTTTTTCTTTTCTCTTTTCTTAAAAAAACAAAAAACAATAATAAAAAAAATTTTGTTTTCATAAATAAAATAATATAGTCACCCGCACACTACCACATAGATTTAGAGCCCTCGGGTGCGATTGACGGCATCGCGGACGGTGATGAATTTCGCCAACGTTTGAGCGCCTAATATCAATACTATCCCCCTAGTGCGTTATAGGTGGCGCCACACTTAAACCTTTACCCACGGTTGGTTTTTGATACAACGTTTTAATAACACCAAAATGAATTGTTTTGAAACTTACTATAGGTCCTTATACCTTCCCCAAAACCTTGCACCTCGTGGGCATGTTACCAGTGCAACATGGTTTCACGTGAGGACATGTCACTCCCGTGGCGTGTCTTTAATGAGAGATCATGTCGCGTTGTCAACGTGCACCAACGAGAGGTCATGCCGGATTTTTCTTGGAAATTCTTTGAGAATACCCGTTATGCTGCCCAAATTTCCCCAGAAATTTGGACAACCTCTCCGTCCCATGCGATGTTAGGTGCTGGTTAGGTATCATTACCTATTATAAGATTCAATGCAAAGCATTTAATGTGATTTGAATGTTGCGTCCCTAGGTTTCCCCAAGGTGTAGTTTGTACAAATAAAGGCTTCTCCTTTCCCAACCGCATTTAGGATTAAGACACCGATTTATACTTGAAGATAAATAAATTGTTTGTGCGAGTCTGTCCCTCGTCTACTTTCCCTCTCCCGTATTTCCTCAAAAGTCTTCTTCCTCCCCTACCTTATAAACCCGTATCTACCCCTGCAGCTACGGCGAGTTGGACCCGTTCATCTGTCCCAGGAGCTCGTTTGGTTCCTGTTGTTCAAGCAGTTTCAGGAGTTTCAGTCAGTACAGAATCAGAAATAGCCGGGAATGGTGATGTGTTTGCCGCTCAGTCTGCTGGAGGTTCGGCTTCAATGGGTCAACTAGGTTTTAACGATATGTCTGCAGAAGAATTGAGGATAACTTTGGAAGCCGCTTTAGCCAGGGAACGTGAGGCCCGATTGTTGGCTCAGAATGCCAAGGCCCGAGAGGAAGAAGTTCATAACCGCTTTGTTGAAGCCATGAGAGCCAAGGGAATCGCAATACTCCGTCGGGAAGATGGTTCTTACGAGGAAATTACTGAAGACAACAACAACGAGATCGGATCTGCTTCTCCTGTCCAGCCTGCTCAACCCAGTTACAATACTATGCCTCCTCCCATGAGCTATGCACCGCGCCCTGATCAAATGCCGTCCCCGGGAATGATTGGGAATGCCCAAGGAATGTTTCCTCCCCCATCCTCTCAAGTGTATAACCAAGTTGCTCAGTAGGGTGCTAGCAAGAGTAGTGGCCAACCATCGAACTTCTTCGATCTCACTTCCTCTCCAGCTCCCAATGCTCCAGCACCGCAGGCTCAGTACGGATCTCAGTTCCAAGCAGGCTACCCCCAACCCCAGTTCAGCAGGTATCCCGACAGTTATCAGTGTGGTCAGTCTAATCTGCAACAGAATGGTCAGTATCGTCTTTCAGGGAATCAGATTTGTCAAGACAGTATTCTGAGGTATCCGCAGTCTCAGCTCCAAGGCAACTTCCCTTAGCTCGTAGTGTGTTCTCCTCTTACCCAGCATCTGTATGGTTCCACCCCGTATTCAGCTCCTTGCATCAGTACCAGATTTTCTACTCTTGGTCAGTTTGGAGGTCAGTCAGTGCAGTTCAGTCCCCAGAATCCCAGTGTTCACTTTAATGGTTATGACATGTACGGGAGCAGGATTCCCAGCTCGGTCAGTTTGTTGGATAACAATATCAATATCCCCAGTACATTCGGTCTCCCATCGGCTGCTTTGCCCATTAGATCTACTCCTGAGTTCCCAGTGCCGTCTTCAACAGTGGCTCCTGCTATTCCCCAAGTTCCAGGATTGACTCCAGAAGTGACAGCTTTATTGAAGCAGATGCAGCAGCAAATCAATAGGTTGACTGTGGGTTCTAGTGGTCTAAAGGTGGTGGACCCGGCTCAAGTAACGCCTCTTCCCCATAAGTTCAAAATGCCAAAGATGGATTTTGATGGAACAGCCTGTCCAAAGACTCATGTGGATACTTACGTCATGACAATGGGGGCGATGGGCTACACGCCCGAGTTTATGGCTTCTCATTTCCATCTGACTTTGAAGGGTCCGGCGCTCACTTGGTTCTTGGCTCTCAAGCAAGAATGCCGCTCCACCTGGAGCCAGATCACAGAGACCTTCTTGGAGAAGTATAGAGGCAATCTGGAATGGCGCACTACCCGAGATGACTTAGTGGGAACCATCCAGAAGAATGACAAGTCGATCACAGAATTCTATAAGCGGTGGAATGCCAAGCTTAATGAGCTATCAGAGCCAATTCCCCTTCAGGATCAGAAAGATATCTTCTTGTCGTGCGTGAATCCAGTACTAAGGGAAGCCATCGAAAAAGGTTGGTATCCAGATTTGCGAGAAATGGTTGGAATGGGAGCTAGAAGTGAGAACAGACTGTTTAACCAAACCCCAAATGCAAATGCCGGCGGTAGCAGCGGAAGTGGAGGATTTCGATACCGAGCACCTAATCCTGTTTTTGCAATGGCATCAAAGGGAAGAGAAGTGGTCAAAGATAACAGTATCAACAGCCTGCAAAGAGGAGGTGGCAATGTACAGAGTGCAGTGAGATTCCAACCCAGGTCGCAGCCAAGGTTTGATGACTTGGGCATGTCTACAGAAGAAGTTTTCAACGGCCTGCTTCGGACCGGCATGATTAAGCCGCTGGAGAATTACAGCCCTGCCCGTCCTAATCCTAATCTTGATGCTAGTAAGTACTGCCGATTTCATCAATTCCTGGGGCACACCACAAACACCTGCGTAACCCTTAAGAAGATCATCCAAGGCCTTGTGGATGACAAGAAGATCGAAAAATCTCCTCTCCCTAACGTCGTCAGCAACCCTCTGCCTAGTAACAATGTGAATTTCATCGACTTTGATCAAGATTATTTTGTTAATGTAATAGAGTTTGGGGAGTCTGTAAATGGAAATGTTAGTGATGATTGTAATAAGGTTGTGACTGATGTAATCCCTTGTTCCAATGAAATGAAAGATAACTTCTGCTATGTCTTGTATCTTGATGACTTGTATGATTTGAATAATGCTGCTGATTACGATGAGTACGAAGAGAGTTTGGTCATTAACGCTATATCCTCTATAGCTCCTAGAGAATCTCCAATCTCTTTGGAGGAGCTTAGGATAGCAGCTAACGTGGAGGCTCCGTTGTCCGTGAATGAGATAAGACAGGCAGCGTGGCCATACAGCACTCGCCCTGTTTCGCTCATGCTGGCGAAACTCAAAGAGGCTAGCAAGAACTTTGTGGTTGAAGATCATCAAGAGGTTAATTTGTTGACTCGGTCTGGAAGAATGTTGGGAATGGACAGTACTGATCCATCTGGGAAAGGCAAAGGAGTTGCGGTCTCGAATCCCCAGGCCTCTCAAGACCCCTGCAGATCAACAGGAAGTGAGGAAACCCGCGAGGACCCAATTTTGACACAGTTAAAGAGGACCCAGGCTGATATTTCTTTATGGTCTCTGCTTACATCCTCCTACCCCCACAAGCTAAAGTTGGAAGAGGCCCTGTCCAAAACCAAGGTGTCTATCAACGCCACTCCAGACGAGGCATTGGAACTGCACAGTATGGGAACATCATTACTTTTACAGACCTTGATCTGCCTGCTTACGGTTCGAAGCATAATGAGTCTCTACACATCACTGTACCCCTGGAAGGACGTCGGATTCCCCATGTGTTGGTAGACAATGGGTCGGCCATGAATGTGCTCCCTGCCAAAATGATGAGTATGCTAGACATTGACGCACAGAGCCTTAAACCATCCAGCCAGACCATAAAAGCCTACGATTCTACATCCAGGGCAGTGTTAGGGATCATCTTTTTGAATATGTTATTTGGGAGTAAGGAGATGGCAGTAGAGTTTCAAGTTATCGACATTCCTGTCACGTTCTCAGCGCTATTGGGTAAGCCGTGGATTCATGAAATTGGAGCGGTACCCTCCACCCTCCACCAGTGTTTGAAGTTTGTGCAAGACGGGGTATTGACAACCATTTACGGTGATAGCATCACTATTGGGGAAACCAGCACCAATGCCACGCCAGTGATGGAAATAAAGCTTGACCAAGAGAACCTGATGCTCAGTGGTTTCATGATAGAAAAGCCTAAAGGGCAGGTCTGTACTATAGATTTGATAACCTCCTCCGACAAGATTCCCCCTGTGCTGAAAATGATGAGAGGCATGAGTTACATCCCGGGCCTGGGGCTAGGGAAGTATCAACAGGGACCATGTAAGCTTGTGATGCCAGAAGCCAAGAGAAACAGGCGAGGACTGGGGTATGTCGTGACGGGAGAAGATAAAGCGTACGATAAGACTGAAGTGTTTAAAGAAAGGATGACCTCAGCTGCTGGTAAGAGGCCTGACATGCGCCCGTACAGCTGGTCTTTGAACATACACTTTATCAAGGAGGATGGGGAAATGTTTGTTTGCCCGGAGCTGAAGGTGAGCCAAGTGGAAGAAAGGATTAGAACAATTCGGAGGTTTGCCAACAGTCAAAACCCGATAAAGGAAATGCTCGTTAGTATGCCCAGAAGGCCAGGTGTCACCGCCACATTTGAGAACAACTACCATTTCTGGGGGCCTGATTATGTCAACCAGTTTGAGAAGCTTGCTCTGGATGAGCCCGTCATGCACAAGATCCGTGGGGCAGACCCTGTAGACATTAATGGTGATTTAGCAGATTTGTTCAAGGAGCAGGGGCTGTCAGAGTCCGCAAGCGGCATATTCACGGAGGAGATACCTGCCAAAGGGTTTGTTGTTGCTGAAGATCCCAGGGATATGATTGACTTTTCCTCTGATAACGAGGTAGTGGATGTATTGGAATTTGAAAAGGGGCCAGTTGCGGATTTGAACAGTTTGGAGACCGTCACAGAGAGGCCGCTGCAAAACTGTACTTCATTCCAAGGACCGGTCGCTGACAGGGAGACTATGATAAAAAAGCTAGGGCTCAAGCCTCGTCCCAGTCCCTCTGAGTCTAAATTTGTCCCCCTCATCTTGAGTCATTCCCCTTAATCCCTTGAGATTGAGTTCGAGTCCTCCGATCGGTCTGACGTCCTCACGATGGAAGACCATCGTCGTGTTGTAGATACTGTTTTTCCCTTCGCTTTGAATAAAATGGTCGATCTTTCTGAGTATCCCGTAATTGCAAATATAACAATTGAACTCTTAACCAAGAATAATCATCAAGATTTAAAAATAATTAAGCCAAACTCAATTGAAGATAGTGCAAACTTAATAGATGAGAAAATTTTAGAAAATAATTCAAAGCAGGTTTGCGAGCAAAAGGAAAGTCGGGCCCAAGCTGCCGACGAGATATTAACAACGGTGAATCTGGGAACAGCTGAGGAACCCAAAGAAACGCAAATTGGTAGCTTCTTCTCAGGAGATGAACGGGTTGCCCTGATCGAGTTGCTTAAGGAATTCGTAGACGTCTTTGCCTGGTCCTACAAAGACATGCCCGGATTTGATGCATCTATTGTAGAACACCGGATACCCCTGGACCCATAGATTAAGCCGATCAAGCAGAAACTGAGGCGGATCAAGCCCGAGTGGTCCTTACAAGTCAAAGAAGAGATTGAGAAACTCATACGGGTGGGCTTTATCAAAGTGATCGAATACCCGACTTGGATGGCAAATATTGTAACGGTCACAAAAGCAAATAGAAAGGTTCGAGTTTGTGTAGACTTCCAGGATCTCAACAAGGCTAGTCCCAAAGATGACTTCCCCTTGGCCAACATTGACATGCTGGTAGATGGAACAGCGAACTACGAGGTCAAGTCCTTCGTCGATGGCTTTGCGGGTTATAACCAGATTAAAATGGCCGAGGAAGATCAAGACAAGATAGCATTCACCACTCCTTGGGGCACTTATTGTTACACGGTGATGCCAATTGGGCTGAAGAATGCTGGGGCTACCTACCAGAGGGCCGTCACTACCCTGTTCCACGATATGATCCACAAGGAGATTGAAGTGTACGTTGATGATATGATTATTTACTCGAAAGGGTTAGATGGACAGCACTTCACTGATTTAAGGAAGTTCTTTAACAGACTTTGGGAGCATTCCATGAGACTAAATCCAGCCAAGTGCACTTTTGGGGTTATCAGGGGTAAAGTTTTGGGCTATATGGTCACAGAGCGAGGCATTGAGGTAGACCCCAGAAAGGTCAAAGCAATTGTTGAGATGAAGCCGCCCAGAACTGTCTCCGAAGTAAAGGGTTTCATGGGACGTCTACAGTACATCAGCCGATTCGTCAACCAGCTGACCTCCATGTGTGAGCCAATCTTTAAGCTATTGAAGAAGAATCGGGAAGTGGTTTGGAATGAGGAATGCCAACTAGCTTTCGAGAGAATCAAAGATTATCTCGTTAATCCTCCCATTCTTTGCCCACCTCACGGGAGCAAGCCTCTACTGCTATATTTGACCGTCACAGATACAGCCATCGAGGCCATGCTAGCACAAGAGAAGAAGGATTCCAAGGTCGAGAACGCCATATACTTTGTCAGCCACAAATTTCAAGGTAGCGAGTTGAATTACTCTGCCCTAGAGAAGACATGCGCAGCTCTGGTTTGGGTGGTCGGAAAGCTAAAGCACTATATGCTATCCCACACAGTACATCTGGTCTCCAAGATGGACTCGATTAAGTACCTGTTTCAGGGTGACAGAGGCAACATTTCCGCCAGATTGGCAAAATGGACCTTCTTCCTAGCTGAGTTTGATAGTAAATATGTGATCCGAAAATCAATCAAGGGACAGGCTTTGGCAGATCAATTGGCTGATTCCCCCAGTACAGAAGCCCGAGGACCAGATCTCCAGTTTCCAGATGAGGGGATTTTTGTCGTAGAAAATGGCAACCGGTGGCAGTTATTCTTTGACGGCGCAGCGAACAAAAGAGGTAACGGCATCGGGATGGTACTAGTAGACCCGAATGACATGCATACCCCCATAGCTATCAAGCTAAACTTCTCGGTTACCAACAACGCAGCCGAATATGAAGCTTGCATAGCTGGTCTTGAGGCTGCCCTAGAGCGACATGTGGATGAGTTGGAAGTGTTTGGTGATTCCCAACTGATAATAAATCAAGCCGCCAACAGATGGAAAACTTCAGATCCGTGTCTCCAGAGGTATCATGCTTACATTGCAGAGCTCGTCGGCCAGTTCAAGGAAGTGTCATTCCAGTTCCTGCCGTGAGATAAGAACAGATTTGTCGATGCCCTAGCTACTCTGGCCTCTTTGGTAGAAATCCCAGAAGGAAAGTCAATCAAACCATTCAAGGTCGGTAGGGGAGAAAATCTTGTATATTGTTGTGAAATTGAGATCGAAATCGTCAATGAGCCGTGGTACAACCAGATCTTCCAATATCTCAAGCATGGTGAAGCATCTTTCCCCGTTGATAAAGAAGGAGACCTAAAAGGTATTCATGCCAAGAGTCTGCAAGCTTTGAAAAGGCTATCGGCTCAGTACGTCATACTTGGCAATGAGTTATGGAAGAAAAGGGAAGGTTGCCCTCTCCTGCTCTGTATCAGCAAAGAAAAAGCTCAGAGAGTAATGGAAGATGTTCACAATGGCGCCTGTGGACCTCATATGAACGCTCTATCCCTTATGCATAGCATTATCGAGGCCCAGGCTACTTCTGGATTACTATGGAGACTGATTGTATTTAATTTGTGCGGACTTGTGATAAATGCCAGCGGTTCTCCAAACTAAACCACATCCCTCCTCATGATCTATACTGTATGACAACTCCTTGGCCCTTTGCAACGTGGGGGATCGATGTCATCGGGAAAATAACTCCACCCGGGAGCAATGGACACTCATTTGTTTTGGTTGCGGTAGATTACTTCACAAAGTGGGTGGAAGCCGCATCCTACAAAGTGCTCACAGCTAAGAAGGTAGCTCGCTTCATAAAGGAGCAAATCTTTTGCCGCTACGGAGTCCTGAATGAGATCATTTCTGACAATGGAACCCACTTCGAGGGAGAGACTGATCTTCTGCTTACTGAATATAGGGTCAAGCGCCACAAGTCTTCACCATACAGACCGCAGACGAATGGTGCTGTTGAGGCTGCCAATAAGAACCTGGAGAGAATCATAAAGAAGATGGCCGAGCGAGGAAGGGATTGGCCGGAGAAGCTGCATTTAGCATTGTGGGGCTACCGCACTTCAATTCGGACTGCTACCGGTGCAACCCCATACGCCTTGACCTACGGAATGGAGGCTGTCATGCCCATTGAGCTAGAAATTCCATCCCTCAGGGTATTGCTCGAGAATGAGGTAAATGAGATTGAATGGCTCCAAAGTCGGTACAACGAATTGGCACTGTTAGACGAACGCAGATTAAAGGCCATGGAGCATAACCAGGCATATCAGAAGAGAATGGCCCGTGCTTTTGACAAAAGAGTGAAGCCCAGGGACATCAAGGTTGGTGATCTGGTTCTCAAGATGAAGCCCGCAAGTCAGAATAGTGCATTGGGCAAATGGGCACCTGTTTGGGTCGGACCCTTTCTGGTGAAGAAGATATTCTCCGGAGGAGCAATGCAGTTGACAGATCTGGATGGTAACCCATTTTTGCACCCCGTCAACGGAGACAAGTTGCGGCGGTATTATGTGTGATCGAGTCTTTTCCCCTCTGTACATAAAATAAAAATAATAAAAAAAAGAAATGAAAATAAAGGCGCAATAAAAATTGTCCCAGATGAGACTGAAAACCTCTCAGAAAGCAGTCCATGCAAAAATAAGGGACGCGTCCGGTGCTAAAAGAATATACCCAGCTAGGCTGAAAATCCTAAAAAAGGGGCGGTCTAGGTAAAAAACAGGGTTGCACCATGTCCCCCTTCTGTCTTCCCCTTTCTTTAAACATAAAAGTTGATTGAGTTGAACTACGGAGACCTGAGCCCCTTAGTTCTCTTTACAAAAGGGGAACGTAGGCAGCCACTTGTAGTTCGGTCTAAAATGCTGCAAAATCTCATATCTTGCCAAAATGTGTTTTGATTACAGTTCCAAGGCTTTTCAAAGGTTCATTTTGAGTTAATATTCTTGTTGATGAGTTCAAGCACGGCCTGCTTTTGACTCAACTAACTTGCTGCGAACAAAAAGGCAATAAATTTTCAACATCTATTTCGTCTGCATTAAAGTAATCAAGGGATACTCATGTTCCATACAATAAACTTCTCCCTCAAAAATACAAAAAAAGAGTCCCCTATCTCTCAGAAAAGTGTCTAGAAGCTCGTTCCCGCTCCCGAACTCACATCTCTGTTCTTCCTTTTCCTCGGTCCCCGGGAGGTCCTCGACCTAGGAATGTCAAACAAGTCGGTTTGAGCTCATCCCAGTTCAGGTATAACGCGTGTCGGTGGCTCGATCAGACCAGTCTCCCTCAAAGCAGCCCTAGTAATCCTCTCTTGTCTCAAGATCTCTCTGCGAGCTATCACTTCTGGATCATCCCTCAGAGCGGCTCTCCGGATCTCTTGCCTCCGATAGTCCTCAGCAACATCGCCGGTAACATTATCTGGGTTCCCCTGGGCCTCTGTATCTCTGAAAGACCGACCGGCCTGGTAGTCTCGCTCCCTAAGTATTCCCTACGGCGAGCCTCTATTGCCAACCGCACAGACCCCGCCGCTCCTCATACCGGATCAAGTACTCCGTGGTCAAGAATGTAATCCCTCCGACTGCCGAAGAAGTGTACGAGTGGGAAAGAAACCCTCCGTAAAGGATCCGCTAAAAACCGCATAGTCGGGGCTCCTGGTCATGGCCATCGAACAAAGCATCGCCGTCGCCTCTCCTCAAAGCTCGGACAATCTGCCGAGGGTACCTATACCGCTGCTCACTAATGAGGGGATACAGAAAGAAGATACATGCAAGCCCGGTACCGGACTACCATCGACCCATCCCGAATGTCCCTCATGGTCCGTAACCTCCACGGGAATCCGAAGTTCAGATCACCGTCCCGTATCGCGTCAATCTCCTCTGCCAGCTGTCAGCGGCCGCATCCCTCAGCACCCTGCGTTGCCCCATCACCCAAGGCATAGCAATTTGACCCGCTGGAAGTGGCATGATCAAGCGTAGCCTCTCATAAAGCCACAAAGACAAGAACCTGGGCCAGCCCGCACCCACGAAGCTCGATCCCCGCTAGCCTATCAAGGCCATGATAAGTTTCGGCAGTGCAAGGGTACAATTTCCGATTCCCCGCCTGCAATGCATTTGACGAAGATCTACACCTCGGTTGCCCCTGAGTTGCCTGACAACCTCCAGCAATGTGCCCGAACAGACTCCGATGTACCTACAGAAATAATGAGCCGACAAGCTAAAAAGCATAAATATATCCAGAGACGTGGAAATATCGAACAGATCAGGACTGGATAAGCGCAATCTAGACATCCGAGTCAAGTCTATGAGCTCACCACCCAGAATCATTGATGGCACCTGGTCCGATGGCAAACGCAAGAAGTCTGATAACTGCTCCACAATCGACCATCTGTCCCGTGGGAATGCTACAGTAATCAACTCACTCAGGCCAATCAATGCCCTGAAGCCCTCTATGGTGGGTGTCAGATCATTATATGATAGAGTAAAGACGTGCCGCTCCGAATCCCAAAAGCAGGATGCAACCCAAATCAACTCCCAGTCAATCCTCCAGTCCTTCAACGACCAAAGACACGGCATACCGTATCTCCCATCAATGAGCCCCCTATAATGTCTCCGGTAATAATGCGAAATTTTGAGGAAATCTTGACGAAATTGATACTCCCGAGAAGCTACTTCTTTATTGTAATGCTCCATTGCAGTTGAAAGTTCCAACCTTGACTGCAAAATTCGCTTGTCTGTCAAGCTGGGGCTGCTGGTTTCCTCCTACTGAAAGGGCAGTTTCTACAAGTGAAGCCTGAGCTGATTTTAAAAGGGACCTGTTACGAGCTTCATCCCGTCGTGCGACATAACCTATCCAGCAGACACAGAATGTCGGGCGACACACCCGGTTAGCATCAGACATCCCAGAGTTCCTGCAAGTCTACCCCCAGAGCACTCTCCGACACGCCGTTGATGCGATACACCTCCCACATTCCTATGTAAGTGCAAGGGAGAGGGTCCCCCACCATATGCACCCCTATACATACTCACCCGATACAGAGTCCAGCATCTCATGTACAAACCCGACAAAATCAACCTTTTAATACGAGGATTACATCTCTTTCTCAGAACAGACAGACTCGTGCAAACAAGCTAACATAGTTTAATCTTTGCTAACAGAGTAGCATAGTTAGATGTAGTGCTTGGAGTGTTGTTTCCCCCGCAGGTACAATGATCAACTGAGCCTCATCAACCCTCGAAGACTGGCCCTCAGCCAAAACTGAGACAAAAATTCGTATCTATTTTAGTCTCCCCAGCAAGGCATACCAAAATCAGTGGCCTCGCCGCCAAAGCACCAGCAAGATCCCGCTCCCTAACAAGCAAAACCCCGTCCTACCAAGCAAAGCTCAAAATACAACCGTCAGCAAAGACTGCCCTGCACCCGGCAAAGCACCAGCAAACCACCAACAACTGTAGCATGAGTCCCCCGGCAGCTACACTTATCCCCAGCAGCAGCAGTAGCGTGAGACCCTCCGGCAGCTACCCTGCACTAACACCCAGTGGTATGAGTCCCTCCAGCATCCACGAAGACCAGCAGCAGTAGCGTGAGACCCTCCGGCAACTACCCTGCACCAACACCCAGTGGTATGAGTCCCTCCGGCATCCACGAAGACCAGCAGCAGTAGCGTGAGACCCTCCGGCAGCTACCTTGCACCAACACCCAGTGGTATGAGTCTCTTCAGCATCCACGAAGACCAACGGCAGTAGCATGAGACCCTCCGGCAGCTACGCCACCACCAGTTGCAGCATGAGACCCTCCGGCAGCTACAACCTTGCACCAACGGCAGTAGCATGAGACCCTCTAGCAGCTACTCGCCATCACCAGTTGCAGCATGAGACCCTCCGGCAGCTACAACCTTGCACCAACGGCAGTAGAATGAGACCCTCCGACAGCTACTCGCCACCCGCAGAAGCGTCAATCCTCCCGACATCTACAGGTAAGCATAGCAAAGGTACGAAGGCCCCCTTTTCTACCCTTTCTTGCTTCTTGTCAATTTTGTTTCCGAACTACGATTTGGCTTGATACGTAGGAATCCTTTCTCCAAAGGTCCAGCCACCCGATCCCCCCAGATCACCGTCCAGCCCTCTGCCTTATCCCTTGCCGCTCATTGGGATTGGGTCTTATTTTTATCGACAACCTCACTTTTTCTAAAAGCGACGTTATCGAGGGGCTCTGTAAGTATGCCAATCCAATTCGCGACCCTTTTAGGTGCATTTTAACATGATAAAATTGCATTAAGGGGCATTTTGGTAAATTCCCGGCCTATCCCGAGACTTCCGGAAACGTTTCATAAGTTTCCCGCGAAGGAAGTAGTTTTTGGTACTTTGCTCATGCCAAAGGACCTCCTGGGAATAAAACCTTTTTGGACCTTTTGGGTATTTTCCCTGAATGTTCCAGAAACTGGTTTTGGCGCCAAAAGCGGTTGTGACACCTTGTGTCACGCGACAAGTCGAGGCATGGAAAGTGGTTACGTAAAGTCGTGCGACACATGGTGACCACTAACTGCAGCCTATAAATAAGACCCTCCCCCTCTTAGAAAGAGATCCAAAATTTGACATACTATTACTCTGCAGAAATTGCAATGTAACACACACACTAAACACACACCTCTCTCTCTCTCTCCTACCCCTAACCTACCTCCAATTCCCTCCAATTCAATCCACTTCCCTTACTTCCTCTTAAATCTACCTTCTACTAATTCCCTCAAGCTTTTCAGGACCAGAAGCTGATATTGAAGGATTCTGTATCTAACTTGATACAGAATTCGTGGAAGCAACAAGGGTACACCCTCAACCCCTTTTTCCCTCTCTCTCTCTTACCTTGATAATTAGATAATCCTATTGTTTTACTTCTCTTGGATTCAATAATCAGACTCTATCTGTCTAGATTATTGAATCCCAATCGCAATCTCTCTGTTTAACTTGGTTGATCTGAATAATTTGGTGTTTATTGTTGAATATTTGTTGAATTTGGTGTTTAGACCCCAAGGGGGTGTGGATCTATCCATATCCACACTCCCTGGGTTGAATTGTTGTTAATTCTATATTTCGAAGCTAATCTGATTGATCAATTGGATCTGTGATGGCTATTGGTGTTGCTGAGTTCAAATCTGTAGGTATCTGCAGATGGACATTGTGTGTCACGTGACACACTGTGACTGGTTAGATCCTGTGTCACGCGACACATCTTGCCAGGCACATCCTGTGTCACGCGACACTCTATGACCACTTGCAGATACCATTTCCCCTTGTAATCTGTATTGATCTGTTGTAATGGGGATGTGGCCTCCCTGAATAATTGGTTCACAAGTTGTAAGTCTCTTTCCAAATCAATAAAATTCATGTTTACTACACTTGTTCATTATCAATGATTGCACACACTTATGGATTACTTGGATGTTTGATTAGAAAGACTCGTCTATAGACGAGGCGTGTTGGGTGAACTCTCGGTTCTTCCTGACACGTAACCTGACCCCCGAACCCGTTCTCTTTTCAAAGGTTTTTCAAAATGCACCTCTTAAGCATGGCGTGGCGACTCCTTTTCATTTTTTTTCATTCGGCGAGCGCACATTCAGCATCGTTTCATGTCTCACATGTTTGAAAAAGGTTTTGACTTAATTGGTGCTTTCAAATGATATTTGACCCAAGGCATAGATGAGATTTAAAACATTTTTTTGACATATGATTTCTATTGAAATCTCATAAAAAGATCTAAGAGTCATATAGTGATATGATTGATGTTTCTACCTAAATAGCTTGATTTCGGGTATTAGCTCAGTTAAACCGAAATTAAGTGAAATATGGATCTTAGCCTACTATGATTATATGATACATGTTTGTATTTGAAGGTGTATAATTTAGTGGGAGTATTTATGAAATACATTATTTGCTCTTAGATGATAAATGTGTTGATATTGATACATGCTTATATTGCTTGCATATTTTATTGTAGAATGGATAATCACAATAATCAACCATGTCACTGCGATCCGTCCTTGAGAAGGAAAAGATTGAGGAGAACGGTACAAACTATTCTGATTGGATCATAAGCCTTAGAATTGTTCTAAAGCAAGAGAAGAAACTGTACGTTCTCAATGAACCCGTTCCACCTCAACCTGCTCCAAATGCTTCTAGAGCTGATAGAGATGCACATAAGAAACATAATGATGATTCTACAGATGTTACATGCCTTATACAAGCCACTATGTCTAAGGCTCTTCAGAAGGAACTTGAGCACATAGATGCAACATTTGATCTTGCTGAGCGCTTAAAGGAAATGTTCTAAGTGCAAGCAAGAAATGAGAGCTATGATGTGGTTAAGTCCCTAACTGTATGCAAGATGCAAGAAGGGCAATCGGTGGGAGCTCATGTCCTTAAGATGAAGGTTCACATTGAGCATCTCGAAAGGCTTGGAAATCCGTTGTGTTTGGAACTCTCCACGGATTTGACATTGAATTCATTGCCTGAAAGTTATAGTCATTTTATTATGCACTATCACATGACTGGCATGGATAAGAATCTCTCGAAATATTATGCGATGCTTAAGACCGCAGAAATGAATATCAAGAAGCCTAAAACCGATATTGTGTTAATGGTTAACAAAGGCAAAGGGTTCAAGAATGATGGCAAAGGTAAAGCAAGTGTTGCTAAACCTAAGGCAAAGGTTGCCATTGCCGGAGAGGCTCCCAAGGCATCTCAAAAGGATGCGGTTTGCTACCATTGCCAAGAGGTTGGTCATTGGAAGCGCGACTGCAAGGCTTACAAGGAAGGCCTAAAGGCGAAGAAGGGCAATACGATTGCTGCTGATTCAGGTTTCTATATGATAGATATTTTCCTTTCTGTTTCTAGTTCATGGGTATTAGATACCGGATGTGGATCTCAAATTTGTTTAAATGTGCAAGGACTGAGAAATAGAAAGCTACTCAAACAAGGTGAAGTTGACCTATGTGTGGGGAATGGAGCAAGAGTTGCTGCATTAGCCGTAGGGACATATGATGTAACTTTACCTAGTGGCTTAGTACTTGTTTTGAACAATTGTTACCATGTTCCGAATTTGAGTAGGAATATTATTTCTGTTTCTTGTTTGGATAATGAGGGGTATAATTTTCTTATTGCGAATAAGAATTTTTATATTTATTTAAATGATATGCTTTATTGTATTGCAAATTCATTTAATGGCCTTTATGTTCTTGATGTTGATGAGAAATAAAATAGTGTTGAAAATGTTTATCATGTAGACAAGAAGTCTAAACCGAATGACGTGAACAACTTGTTCATGTGGCATTACCGGCTTGGTCATAAAAATGAGAAACACATTTCTAAACTCCACCAAGATGGAATGTTAGACTCACATGATTATGAATCATATGAGATATGTGAATCTTGTTTATTGGGCAAAATGACCAAACCACCCTTCAGTAAGAGTAGTGAAAGGGCTAGTGACTTATTAGGCATAATACATACTGATGTATGCGGACCAATGAGCAGCATTGCTAGGGGAGGATTTCGGTATTTCATCACATTCACCGATGACTTATCTAGATATGGCTATGTCTATCTGATGAAGTCAAAGAGTGAATCATTTGAGATGTTTAGAATATTTCAAGATGAAGCACAAAATCAACTTGGAAAAACAATTAAAGCACTTCAATCCGATCGTGGTGGTGAGTATTTGAGCCAAGAATTTGATAATCTAAAAAAACTGTGGAATTGTTTCAGAGTTGACTCCACCCGAAACACCACAATGGAATGGTGTTTCCGAGAGGAGGAATAGAACCCTATTAGATATGGTTCGTTCGATGATGAGTCAAGTAGACCTTCCTATATCCTTTTGGGGACATGCATTAGAGACTGCTGCGTTCACACTGAAAAGAGTCCCTACTAAATCGGCTCCTATGACCCCACATGAGATGTGGCATGGAAAAAAACCTAATTTGTCTTTCATGAAGATTTGGGGTTGCGAAACTTATGTGAAGAGACTTGTCTCTGATAAGTTAGCACCTAAATCTGACAAGGTTATTTTCGTTGGTTACCCTAAGGAAACCAAAGGGTATTACTTTTACAACCGCGCTGAGAACAAAGTGTTTGTTGCTCAATATGGTACTTTTCTTGAGAAACAGTTTCTCAATAAAGCATCTAGTGGGAGTAAAATTGATCTTGAAGAAGTTCAAGAACCCGAAAGTAACATGGAACCGATAGTAGAGACTGAACCAAGTCCACAAGAAGTTGTGGAACCGGTTCAAGATCCACAAGTCCATCGTAGATCGGATAGGTTACGATCCGCACCCGAGAGATATGAATTTCTCGTGTCGAAAAGTAATGAAGTGAAAGTCATTGAGAATGACGAACCTACTTCCTATCAAGAGGCGATGTCCGATCCCGATTCGGATAAATGGTTAAAAGCCATGAAGTCGGAATTGCAATCCATGTCGAATAATCAAGTTTGGAACTTGATTGAGCCACCCGAAGGTGTAAAAACCATAGGGTGAAAGTGGGTCTTCAAGAAGAAGACTGACATGGATGGGAAGGTGATACTTATAAGGCTAGGCTTGCAGCAAAGGGATATAGGCAAACTCATGGTGTTGACTATGATGAAACCTTCTCGACTGTTGCCATGCTTAAGTCTGTTAGAATTTTGATTGTCATAGCTGTATATTATGACTATGAGATATGGCAAATGGATGTCAAAACCGCTTTCCTTAATGGAAAACTTCTTGAGGATGTGTATATGACACAACCCGAAGGTTTTGTAGATCCACGAAATTCTAGTAAGGTGTGCAAGTTGCAAAGATCCATTTATGGATTAAAGCAAGCTTCTAGGAGTTGGAATCTTCGGTTCGATGAGAAAATCAAAGAGTTTGGTTTTGTCAAGAACGAAGATGAACCTTGTGTATACATGAAATTCAGTGGGAGCGTTTGTATTTCTCTTGTTGTATGTCGATGATATCTTACTAATTGGAAATGACATTCCTGCGCTTGAGACTGTCAAGTCTTGGTTAGGGAAGTGTTTCTTAATGAAAGATACGGGCGAAGCCGCTTACATCCTTGGTATCAAGATCTATAGAGATAGATCAAAGAGGATAATTGGTTTGAGTCAAAGTACCTACATTGACAAGGTTCTTAGAAGATTCAAGATGGAAAATTCTAAGAGAGGAAACTTGCCAATGGGTCATGGTGTTACTCTTAGCAAGACGTAGTGTCCTAAGACAACTGATGAGAGAAAGAGGATGAATGAAGTTCCATACGCTTCGGCTATTAGATCTATCATGTACTCTATGGTTTGTACTAGACCCGACGTCTCGTATGCTTTGAGCATGACGAGTCGATACCAATCTGATCCTGGTGAGAACCATTGGATGGCAGTCAAGACGATCCTAAAGTACTTAAGAAGGACTAAGGATGCGTTCTTGGTATTTGGAGGGATGGAAGAAGATCTTGTTGTAAGAGGTTACACAGATGCTAGCTTCCAAACCGACAAGGATGATTTCCGATCACAGTCGGGATTTCTGTTTATGCTTAATGGAGGTGCGATATGTTGGAAGAGTTCCAAGTAGAGTACTATTGCCAATTCTACTACTGAGGCCGAATATATAGCGGCATCCGATACAGCTAAGGAGGAGGTTTGGATCAAGAAGTCCATTAGTGACTTGGAAGTTGTTCCAAGTATCGCTAATGCGGTGGAACTTTATTGTGACAATAATGGTGCCATTGCGCAAGCAAGGGAACCAAGGTCACATCAGCGATCCAAACATATACTTAGACGTTTCCATCTCATTCGAGAGTTCATTTATTGGGGAGACGTTAAGATATGCAAGGTATCAACCGATGATAACATTGGGGATCCACTTACAAAGCCCCTCGCACAAACAAAACATGATGGTCATGTGAGGTCCATGGGTATTAAATACATAGATGGAGCCTAGTGCAAGTGGGAGATTGTTGGTGTAATGCCCTAGGCTATAGTTATGTTTGACTTGAACCGTTATGTATCATCTTTATCATTTATTATAGAGCATGTTTATTTGTTCATTATATGTTTTGCATGTTTATTATATTGAACTGCGTCCCTAATTGTTATGAACAACTAGTATAAAGTTTGTAATGAATAATCATGGAGATGACTATATGCATAGAGATGCACATACACTTATGGATACTTGCAAGAGAACAAGTATTGGACATGACCTACTTATGAGATTTATGACATGGTCTGTTGTCATGATTCGAGAAAGCATAGAACGGAATGAGTTGACATAGACCATGACTCATGTTCAATTGGACATCGTGGACAAAGGGATTATGACATTTGATCTATCAAGGAATCAAGCTTTGATGTTATATTATTTAGGGGGATATAATGGTTTGCTAGAAACCACTTATGTCTTGTGAGGTCATGTTTGGACTCACTACCAACATAATATAATTCTTTTTGGGTCACACACAATGAACGAATTTGATTCTGGCTGAAACTTGGAGTTCTGACTTGGTATACCGTGCGACATACTTGGCCATACTGAAAAATCGTTTTCTGGCTAGTAGTATCGCGCGACATACCTTGCCCGGTGAAAGGCACGACTCGTGCTCTTGGGCACGAATCGTACCAAAGTCCAGCACGAGTACTTTTATCGTTATGACTCGTATCATGAGTGTTTTTACCCAAGCATGAGTCGTGCCCTCAGGCACTAGTCGTGCCCAACACGAAAAACGTGTCTGTACTGCGTTCCAAGGTCGGGAAGGTTTTTGTAATTGACAAGGACTTAACCCTAAGTGTTAGGGATTTATACCATAGTATAAATATAAGTCTTTGGGCAGCCAAAAACTATCCTACCTCCATACATCATTGTTCTAGATTAATGAAATCCTAGGCCTTGATTAATTCCATAGTTTTTGCCATTAATTATTGAAATCGTTTCAATAATCGGGAAGGATCATCTAGCAATCCAACAAGAAGAGTTCTTGGTTCGTTCACGTGTGGATCACCATTAGAGGGAGGTTGCTTTATCTCCTAAAGCTTGAAGATCTCCATTGTTGATTTCATCACCAAGGTTGAACTAGGAAGATAGAAGATTCGACATCAAAATTCCAGGCTTGAATTTTGAGATCTATTTTGACAAACCAAATCGCATTCAAGGTATGTAAATCTATTTCATATGTTTCTAATCTATTCATGCTAGACGGATCTTAGGGCTAGGGTTTTGTTGTATAAATTATTTTTTCGTTGCGTTTGTAACCCCAAAACCCAACAGTGGTATCAGAGCCCTGTCTTGCCATGATTAGGATTGAAATTGCATGCCAGATTTAATTTGATTATTTGCTACCATGCTATATGAAATAGATCTAGATTTATGTGTTTTGTTTTTTATGAAAAACAAGTATATATAATATGTCATGTTCATGATTAATGATGGATTAATTAGATTAGTTTATCTCATAGGTTAAAGATTTGTTTAATATGATTAAATTAAATTGGTAATTTCTCAAAATTGAATCAAAGTGTTTGTATGAAATTTTGTGAAGCCCTATGTTCATGATTATGTTCACATGAGATCTATGTTACAACCATGCGATGTTTGTTACAATATGAAAACCTTCTAAATATTTAAGTCTTATGCCATTCCGTGATTAGAACACTTGTGATATTTTAGGGTATTTGATGTAGTTTTGACTCAGTTGGGTGCATCTTATATCTTAATTTGTGATCAAGGTGAGATAATGGTTGATGTAGTTTTGACTCAGTTAGGTGCATCGTTCCATGTCTCACATGTTTGAAAAAGGTTTTGACTTAATTGGTGCTTTCAAATGAGATTTGACCCAAGACATAGATGAGATTTAAAACATGTTTTTGACATATGATGTCTATTGAAATCTCATAAAAAGATCTAAGAGTCATAGAGTGATATGATTGATGTTTCTACCTAAATAGCTTGATTTCGGGTATTAGCTCAGTTAAACCGGAATTAAGTGAAATATGGATCTTAGCCTACTATGATTATATGATACATGTTAGTATTTGAAGGTGTATAATTTAGTGAGAGTATTTATGAAATACATTATTTGCTCTTAGATGAAAAATGTATTGATATTGATATATGCTTATATTGTTTGCATATTTTATTGTAGAATGACTAATCACAATAATCAACCCCTGTCATTGTGATCCGTCCTTGAGACGGACAAGCGTGAGGAGAACGGTACAAACTATTCTGATTGGATCAGAAGCCTTAGAATTGTTCTAAAGTAAGAGAAGAAACTGTACGTTCTCAATGAACCCGTTCCACCTCAACCTGCTTCAAATGCTTCTAGAGCTGATAGGGATGCACATAAGAAACATAATGATGATTCTACAGATGTTGCATGCCTTATGCAAGCCACTATGTCTAAGGCTCTCCAGAAGGACCTTGAGCACATAGATGCAGCATTTGATCTTGCTGAGCACTTAAAGGAAATGTTCCAAGTGCAAGCAAGAAACGAGAGGTATGATGTGGTTAAGTCCCTAACTGCATTCAAGATGCAAGAAGGGCAATCGGTGGGAGCTCATGTCCTTAAGATGAAGGGTCACATTGAGCGTCTCAAAAGGCTTGGAAATTCGTTGAGTTTGGAACTCGCCACGGATTTGATATTGAATTCATTGCCTGAAAGTTATAGTCATTTTATTATGCACTATCACATGACTGGCATGGATAAGAATCTCTCGAAATTGCATGCGATGCTTAAGACCGCAGAGATGAATATCAAGAAGCCTAAAACCGATATTGTGTTAATGGTTAACAAAGGCAAAGAGTTCAAGAAAGATGGCAAAGGTAAAGCAAGTGTTGCTAAACCTAAGGCAAAGGTTGTCATTGCCGGAGAGGCTCCCAAGGCATCTCAAAAGGATGCGGTTTGCTACCATTGCCAAGAGGTTGGTCATTGGAAGCGCAACTGCAAGGCTTACAAGGAAGGCCTAAAGTCGAAGAAGGGCAATACGATTGCTGCTGATTCAGGTATCTATATGATAGATATTTTCCTTTCTGTTTCTAGTTCATGGGCATTAGATACTGGATGTGGATCTCACATTTGTTTAAATGTGTAGGGACTGAGAAATAGAAAGCTACTCAAGCAAGGTGAAGTTGACTTACGTGTGGGGAATGGAGCAAGAGTTGCTGCATTAGCCGTAGGGACATATGATGTAACTTTATCTGGTGGCTTAGTACTTGTTTTGAACAATTGTTAATATGTTCCGGATTTGAGTAGAAATATTATTTCTGTTTCTTGTTTGGATAATGAGGGGTATAATTTTCTTATTGCGAATAAGAAGTTTTATATTTATTTAAATGATATACTTTATGGTATTGCAAATTCATTTAATGGCCTTTATGTTCTTGTTGTTGATGAGAAACAAAATAGTGTTGAAAATGTTTATCATGTAGACAAGAAGTCTAAACCCAATGACGTGAACAACTCGTTCATGTGGCATTGCCGACTTGGTCATATAAATGAGAAACGCATTTCTAAACTCCATAAAGATGAAATGTTAGACTCTCACATGATTATGAATCATATGAGATATGTGAATCTTGCTTATTGGGCAAAATGATAAAACCACCCTTCACTAAGAGTAGTGAAAGGGCTAGTGACTTATTGGGCCTAATACATACTGATGTATGCGGACCAATGAGCAGCATTGCTAGGGGAGGATTTCGGTATTTCATCACATTCACCGATGACTTATCTAGATATGGCTATGTCTATCTGATGAAGTCAAAGAGTGAATCATTTAAGATGTCTAGAATATTTCAAAATGAAGTACAAAATCAACTTGGCAAAACAATTAAAGCACTTCGATCCGATCGTGGTGGTGAGTATTTGAGCCAAGAGTTTGACAATCATCTCAAAAAACTGTGGAATTGTTTCAAAGTTGACTCCACCCGGAACACCACAATGGAATGGTGTTTCCGAGAGGAGGAATAGAAACCTATTAGATATGGTTCGTTCGATGATGAGTCAAGTAGACCTTCCTATATCCTTTTAGGGACATGCATTAGAGACTGCTGCGTTCACACTGAATAGAGTCCCTACTAAATCGGCTCCTAAGACCCCACATGAGATGTGGCATGGAAGAAAACCTAATTTGTCTTTCATAAAGATTTGGGGTTGCGAAGCTTATGTGAAGAGACTTGTCTCTGATAAGTTAGCACCTAAATCTGACAAGGTTATATACGTTGGTTACCCTAAGGAAACCAAAGGGTATTACTTTTACAACCGCACTGAGAACAAAGTGTTTGTTGCTCAATATGGTACTTTTCTTGAGAAATAGTTTCTCAATAAAGCTTCTAGTGGGAGTAAAATTGATCTTGAAGAAGTTTAAGAACTCGAAATTAATATGGAACCGATAGTAGAGACTAAACCAAATCCACAAGAAGTTGTGGAATCGGTTCAAGATCCAGAAGTCCATCGTAGATTGGATAGGTTACGATCTGCACCCGAGAGATATGGATTTCTCGTGTCGGAAAGTAATGAAGTGAAAGTCATTGAGAATGACGAACCTACACTTATCAAGAGGAGATGTCCGATCCCAATTCGGATAAATGTTAGAAGCCATGAAGTTCGAAATGCAATCCAGGTCGAATAATCAATTTTGGAACTTGATTGAGCCACCCGAAGGTGTAAAAACCATAGGGTGCAAGTTAGTCTTCAAGAAGAAGACTGACATGGATGGGAAGGTGCATACTTATAAGGCTAGGCTTGTAGAAAAGGGATATAGGCAAACTCATGGTGTTGACTATGATGAAACCTTCTCGCCTGTTGGCATGCTTAAGCCTGTTAGAATTTTGATTGCCATAGCCGCATATTATGACTATGAGATATGGTAAATGGATGTTAAAACCGCTTTCCTTAATGGAAAACTTCTTGAGAATGTGTATATGACACAACCCGAAGGTTTTGTAGATCCACGAAATTCTAGTAAGGTGTGCAAGTTGCAAAGATCCATTTATGGATTAAAGCAAGCTTCTAGGAGTTGGAATCTTCGATTCGATGAGAAAATCAAAGAGTTTGGTTTTGTCAAGAACGAAGATGAACCTTGTGTATACATGAAATTCAGTAGGAGCGTTGTGCTATTTCTCTTGTTGTATGTCGATGATATCTTACTAATTGGAAATGGCATTCCTGCGCTTGAGACTGTCAAGTCTTGGTTAGGGAAGTGTTTCTCAATGAAAGATATGGGTGAAGCCGCTTACATCCTTGGTATCAAGATCTATAGAGATAGATCAAAGAGGATAATTGGTTTGAGTCAAAGTACCTACATTGACAAGGTTCTTAGAAGATTCAAGATGGAAAATTCTAAGAGAGGAAACTTGCCAATGGGTCATGGTGTTACTCTTAGCAAGACGTAGTGTCCTAAGACAACTGATGAGCAAAAGAGGATGAATGAAGTTCCATACGCTTCGGCTATTGGATCTATCATGTACGCTATGATTTGTACTAGACCCGACGTCTCGTATGCTTTGAGCATGACGAGTCGATACCAATTTGATCCTGGTGAGAACCATTGGATGGCAGTCAAGACGATCCTAAAGTACTTAAGAAGGACTAAGGATGTGTTCTTGGTATTTGGAGGGATGGAAGAAGATCTTGTTGTAAGAGGTTACACAGATGCTAGCTTCCAAACCGACAAGGATGATTTTCGATCGCTGTCGGGATTTGTGTTTATGCTTAACGGAGGTGCGATATGTTTTAAGAGTTCCAAGCAGAGTACTATTGCCGATTCTACTACTGAGGCCGAATATATAGCAGCATCTGATGCAGCTAAGGAGGCGGTTTGGATCAAGAAGTTCATTAGTGACTTGGAAGTTGTTCCAAGTATCACTAATGTGGTGGAACTTTATTGTGACAATAATGTTGCCATTGCGCAAGCAAAGGAACCAAGGTCACATCAGCGATCCAAACATATACTTAGACGTTTTCATCTCATTCGAGAGTTCATTAATCGGGGAGACGTTAAGATATGCAAAGTATCAACCGATGATAACATTGGGGATCCACTTACAAAGCCCCTCGCACAAGCAAAACATGATGGTCATGTGAGGTCCATGGGTATTAGATACATAGATGGAGCCTAGTGCAAGTGGGAGATTATTGGTGTAATGCCCTAGGCTATAGTTATGTTTGACTTGAACCATTATGTATCATCTTTATCATTTATTATAGAGCATGTTTATTTGTTCATTATATGTTTTGCATGTTTATTATATTGAACTGCGTCCCTAATTGTTATGAACAACTGATATAAAGTTGGTAATGGATAATCATGGAGATGATTATATGCATGGAGATGTACATTACACTTATGGATACTTGCTAGAGAACAAGTATTGGACATGACCTACTTATGAGATTTATGACATGGTCTGTTGTCATGATTAAATCTCATGATAGTCGTGTTATTGAATCCTTTGTTTCTGAGATTATCATCGTCTTCCACATGATGAAGATCGTGTTTGATATAGTCTAACACTATCTTTAATCGGATAGCAATAAGGGCTATGTTAGCACGATTGTATTTATGTAGGGAAGAATGATAAGTCAAGATGAAATTTGTCCCTCTTGTGAAGAGAGATGTTTGCTTGGGCCCCTCGATGAATGATGTTGATGAAATGTGTGGCCACACTCAAGTGATTTGATAGAGATCAAATGCATTTGCATTATCAACATATTCGGAATCGAGAAAGAATTGAACGGAATGAGTTGACATAGACCATGACTCATGTTCAATTGGACATCGTGGACAAAGGGATTATGACATTTGATCTATCGAGGAATCAAGCTTTGACGTTATATTATTTGGGTGGATATAATGGTTTGCTTGAAACGACTTATGTCTTGTGAGGTCATGTTTGGACTCACTACCAACATAATATAATTCATTTTGGGTCACACACAAAGAACGAATTTGATTCTGGCTGAAACTTGGAGTTCTGGCTTGGTATACCGTGCGACATACTTGGCCATACTGAAAAATAATTTTCTGGCTAGTAGTATCGCACGATTTACCTTGCCCGGTGAAAGGCACGACTCGTGCTCTTGGGCACGAGTCGTACCAAAGTCCAGCACGAGTACTTTTAGCATCACGACTCGTATCACGAGTGTTTTTGCCCAAGCACGAGTCGTGCCCTCAGGCACTAGTCGTGCCCAACGCGAAAAACGTGTCCGTACTGCGTTCCAAGGCCGGGAAGGTTTTCGTAATTAACAAGGACTTAACCCTAAGTGTTAGGGATTTATACCATAGTATAAATATAAGTCTTTGGGCAGCCAAAAACTATCCTACCTCCATACATCATTGTTCTAGATTAATGAAATCCTAGGCCTTGATTAATTCCATAGTTTTTGCCATTGATTATTGAAATCGTTTCAATAATCGGGAAGGATCATCTAGAAATCCAACAAGAAGAGTTCTTGGTTCGTTCGCGTGTGGATCACCATTAGAGGGAGGTTGCTTTATCTCCTAAAGTTTGAAGATCTCCATTGTTGATTTCATCACCAAGGTTGAACTAGGAAGATAGAAGATTCGACATCAAAATTCTAGGCTTGAATTTTTAGATCTATTTTGACAAACCAAATCTCATTCGAGGTATGTAAATCTATTTCATATGTTTCTAATCTATTCATGCTAGACGGATCTTAGGGCTATGGTTTTATTGTATAAATTATTTTTTCGCTGCGTTTGTAACCCCCAAACCCAACACAAGACACAAAATGTCTGCATAGACCAAACAAAAAAATAAGAGTAACAAAAGTAAGAAAATAGTGATAATGTGGTAATTCAGATGTTTCTAATGGTCATCACTTATATTATGCAAGGTTTACATTGATCACTTTAATAGTTGATCTTGTAGATCTAGGCGTAAACTGAATTAAGATATCCAACTGCATTGTGCAGAGGGAACAAAATCTCTGGTTAAAATGTGCATTGCTCCAAACCTAAATGAGTGTCCATTTCCCCAAAAAAAAAGTCTGAAAATGAGTGTGCATTTTTAAAAAGTTACTAAAATCATCTTTAACATACTTCATATTATAAGGTAATATTAAGAGGACTATCTATATTTTCACTAAAATTGCTTAAAAATCAAAATATTCAAAATGTCAATCAAAGTAAAAATGAACCTTGTAACAAAATCAAGCACTATACATTTTCTATCGGTAACTATTGGTCAAATATGTTTACATGATAGTTACGTGAAAGCAAACATTGGCTCTAGATAAATTATTATACTTGACACAGATTGATCCTCACGTACCTGACTGGTGTAAATGATAATATAGATATCGTAAGGAAGTACAAATTAGCAACCCGCCTAAACTGTCAATGTAAGCAAAAAGATATGTCAAACAAATGTGATTCTGAATTTGTGGAAATTACCTCACAATTTGTGAATGATAATATAAAAATCGTAAGGAACTACAAATTACCTCACAATTTGTGGAAAATTTCTTTATAGACCACATTAGTCGTCGTATCGTGTGTTTGACCATCCTTTTCACAAATCAAAACTTTGAGCCCTTCTTGCTAGTAACTCTAGAGATTGCCACATACAATTGAACATGGTTGAATACATGCATAGGAAGGTAGAATCTAACGTGCGAAAGCGACTGCCCTGGCTTTTATTTATGGTCATAGCAAAGTAGACGACTAATGGGAACTGCCTACGTTGGAACTTGACATGGAATTTTGTCAAATCTGATGGGCCCATAATCATTCTAGGCACAAACACCTTCATGCCAAACATTCTTTCCACAAAGAATTCCTGCTTCAACCACATGTTTTCCTATATTTGTGACGATCATTCTCGTTCCATTGCATAGCTCTGATACTTGATCGATGTTCCTGAGTAGCATGACGACACATCCAACCTTCAAACGAATATTATGGTTTGGCAATCCCGAGCATTTAATTGTATTAAGAAACTCAACAGAAAATATATTTTTGTGGCCAGCAATATCTCCTCTTCCTTGCTGATGCTATCTGAACTCATATACTCCACCTCTTCATCGGGCAACAATGACATCACATAATCATTGATACTATATACTATTTCATTGGTTGGTGCCAAAACAACTCTATCCTGAAAAATCCATCAAGAAACATATTCTGTAATATGTTAGGATACGTATATTCAACGATAGTTGCAATATGGTCAATTGCATATCTTATCAGAATGTCATATGGTAGCTTAGTATCAACTTCTCAATCATTTTCTCCACCCGCATCCCCATCTTCGACCCGTAATATCCATTCAGCAAAATCCCTGGTCTCAAAAGCATTAGAAGAAGATGACCGACCTGCATATAGACAATGATTGATATAAAATATTGAGAGTTTAATATCAGATGAGTTTACCTGTAATCTCATGTTTTTTGTCAATTTAAGAACCTCACACGAATATCAAAGTTTAGATGAACTAATGGTAGCATGCACAATATCATGCCAGCTTCCTTTCGGAACAACCAATAATATTTGTCTGGAATCTCCTCCAATCACAACAACTAATCCACCATAGGGATTATCAGAGCATCGACCGTCAGACGTATGCATAATGTCCCTCAAGCTCCTGTTAAGAGCCTCGAAGCAGTACTTGTGGGTCATTGGAGCCTCATACCAAATAATTTGTTTTCTTTAGCACACACTTTAGAACCCGGTTTGATCTTGCTGCAAGTTGATCTTTCATCGACCTGGATGGGTATAACGAATTTGGAGTGAGCAGTTCTTCCCCTCATAAGAAGAAGCAATACCGCTAGAAGCCACATGAAGAACTATATTCCTCCTACTTCGTAAGGCCGAGGACAATGTCTTCCATATGAAAGTCTTTCTCGTACCTCCATACCCATACAGAAAGAACACTCCACCATTATCACTATCATCTGCAGTCACAATCTTATCATAAATCATCTTTTGTTCTTCGGTAAAACATGTATATAGTCTATAGTGCTGAGCCTTCATCTCATCTACGTCGTAAGATATTTCATCTAATATTAGCATATTCTCCGCATCACATATGACAGAAGTGTTAGGTTTAGGCATATCTTTAAAATTCTGGAGACTGCTGCAATTTGTTGCCAATAACTTATCAATTTCAGTCAATGCAAAATTTTTAACTTGCTCGTCAGTGAGTGTTAAACATGTATATAAGAAATTGATTCACATTAAGAAGAAAATGCTCAAAAAATGATTAATAAAATTATTAAAAAATAATATATGCAATGTGACACGTTAAATAAATTTTATGATATTTCATAAAAAAAAGAAATATAACATATTAAAACATTTACCAGGATTGTTAAAATTCTTTTGATGCTTGTAGATGATATCATCTGACAGAAGTTGTCAAGTTTTATTCCAAACGTCTTGTGGCCACACATACTATTAGATAGTAGTAGCATCGCGAATAGTCTTCTTAAATAATCCGGAGATCCCCGTTCATTTGCTTCTTTGATTCTATCAACATATTCTTTGTCATCATCTAACAAGCCTAGAGCATAACATGCTGCTTTGTAATCATCATACATAGTGCCATTTACAGTTTTCATATCATTATGGCATGTAGCACCAGCAATATGATTCAACATTATCCTCACATAGTAGATATCGCCTGAATTCATGGGGACATGGTAAATTCGTTCTATTGTTGTGCCTTTCTTTCTAGAATGTCATTCTCTCTTTGACTTAGCCCAAACAAAATGCTGCGGAAATTCATAATACTTGCACTGTCGAGTCTTTGGATTCTCACGATTGGTCTTCACAATCACGAAATATATATATATATATCCTTATAATTTATTTTTTCTATTTTTCCAGTAAATATTTTAAATGTAATCTTTCATTAATGGACAATTTTTTTTTTTTTTTTTAATAATTTGGTTTGAGTACTAAGATTCATCAAAGTTTGCCCCATCCTCTCATCCCCTCTTTCTCTCACCCTACTAGCAACCCATTTCAACCACCGACCCCTAACCATTCTACAATTTGACGAAGCTTATCAATAATTCTTGTCACATTTCTCATATCCACTCCCCTTTATCGATTTCATTCTCGATTCCAAATTAATAGAAATCTCAGTTTATACTTCAATCCGATCTCCGTTCATCATTCCGAAACCACCAACACTCTTCCGGATTCCTCTCATGCTCCCTTCATTCAGTGCCATCTTCATTTCCATATAACGCCTCCTACACTGTCATTAAAGCTAAAATTGAATCGAAAGCTTCTCAATTTCAGGCATCTCTTGCACTCTTCTGAGATTTTTGGGTATACTCCTATTGGGGTTTTATAGAGTTATATATGTGTATACAACTGTAGCAAGAAAATTCAAAAGCTTTTTTCAATTCAAAATTTTTAAAATATGAACTCCATTAAAATTATTTAATTAATTGCAAAGTCACATCCATTATGTCCAGATAATCACAATTGATGTCACAATTGTGCTATACTCACAAAGAAATTAGTGGATTAGCTTAAACAAAACATTAAACATGTATATATGTGAAACTAATAAAGTTCACATTTTTTTTCCAGAATAATCAGAAATAAAAAAAATACCAAATGAAATCACAATCTACCAAATAAAATTTTGGTCAACCATCCCCCTCAATCTATCCACAATAATGTCAACCGGGTAAAAAAAAAGCAAATATTGTTAGGAGTATTAAACCAATACATCCTTCTCAATTGAAAAAATAGAATTAAATATTCGAAATAAAATGATAATCTCCTCTTCTTTATTGCCTACTTATCTAATTTCTCCTGCTTGAAATTAAAATTCGAAATCAGAATATTCAAATTTGGGATTGAAATTCGAAATCAGAATATTCAAACTTGAGAGTGAAATTCGGCTGAAATTCAAGCTGTATAAATAATTAAGAAGAACGAATGAGAAACCGCCACGTGGAACTCCACGTCATAAAGCCACATGATGACATGGTGTATGCATTGCATTTTCTTATGCTTTAATATATAATATAGACTACACATTTTTTATTCCCTACAATTTAGGATTGGATTATATGCTGGAAGTAATTTTCATATTACTTTACTGGGATTATTTCTCGAGATTCAAAATCGATATTGTGTTTTATTTGTTAAACGTTTTTATATTAACATCTTATTTATTTATATCATTGTAATATTGTACTGCATTTTAATGAAACTTAAGAATGGGACCTAATAACAATAATTAATTAAAAAAATAGACTACTATATTGAGAGACTTGAGCAAAATATATGTTACATGTGACTTGTCAATGTTTAAAAACAATTATATTTCACTTGTCAGTATATTGCTAGTAACATAATCATATTTTCCTATAGTTTTTTAAATATTAGAAATGCAATATTTAATTTGAGAAGGTTTTAAAATGAAAACCTGATACTCCTTCGGTCCAAATGGGAATGTCAAAAATAAAATATTTAATTCGCTCTTTCAAGAGAAAACTTGAATTTTTTTTTGTTCTTCAATAGTAGAACTAAGCTTTTAGCATGCCTCACGCAATTAAACCATCTAATACGTAAATTACAGCCTCATTTCTCGGTAGTTCAGCAAAGTGAAGGAAATTCCAATGAGGTATATAAATTAACTTTATAAGCTTAGAAAATGACTCAACCCTTGACAGATGGTGTAAGGTTTTATTTCGGAGTTGCAAGGCCAAAATACTATAAAATAAAATCTAAGAGTTAGTAAATGGAGCAAAGATCAGAGGATATTGATAACAGTGACTTATATGATGCTCCGTCCCAAAATAAATGCCCAAATTTTATTTAAATTTATTCTTATCAATCAAAAAGCAATTTTTAACAAAATTTAGTTATTAATTTTGGAATAAAGAGATTAATATATACTTAATTTTGAACTTTCTATAATAGTGTGAAATATAAAACGGAACGGAGAGAGTAATACATTTGATCTGTCAATTGCAATGTGACATATGAAACAAAACAAATAATAAATTTGAACTTTCTATTGATGAGCAATGAAACAATGTAAGAGCTCCTTAATTGAAAGACATTGTATTCAGGATATCAAGCAAACCAATATAATTTGATCTAGCTATTGTGACCTGTTATTTTATATTTTGGTGAATATGTACTTGTTTGACAATCAAACAAAATTCTTATTACCACACTATCATTCTAAAAAAAAAACCATTTAGAAAATTAATTTGATAAAGAAAATAATTAATATGATCATTGACCAAAAAATATTTAATACGGAGTATGAAAAGAACGACTCGTAAAGCTCTAATATCTGAAAATCCATTTTGTTTCTCGGAATATATGCATTTTCATTAATTGTCGTCGATGTCTTCGACACCTGCAACATCAAAGATAATTAAGTTAGATAAAATACATAAATAAATTTTAAATGCAATAAAAAAATTCTTGTTTTCAAACCAAAAATTCAATCAAAATTTTGAAAATTTGAGATTTCCAACAACATGTAAATAGATAGTAAAAGAAACATTAATTCATATACTATGTGGTTAACAAATGTAATAGTGAAAACACGTAGTTTGTGTTGAATAAATAAATAGTAAAAATATATAATCTCAATTTGGGTAGGGACAAATCAGAGAAAGGGGAAGAGTTATGAAATGTATCACTATATAAAGAAAACTTAGAGAAGGGGAGAGAGAGAATATGAAACCGTATCATCTCCATATATTTATATATATCTAATTTGAATTTTAAATATTTTCAAATTTATGAACAAATTAACCTAATCTAATTGTATTTATTTTAATATGTGAGATTTTGCTGTTATATTTAAGCAATTTTAAAATTTGAATTAGGATGTAAATTGTCAGCACATTGATAAAAGCTTATTGGACAATAACATGTTGAATGCCACGTGAATTTCTATGTTATAAATTCATGTGGCACGCTATGAGAATAAAATAAGACTCTCCTATATAATATTTATAGATTCTATCTACTTATTTCTTACATTAAATTTCTTCTTAACTTCAACATTTTGTAATTATTTATTTCATTTTTTTATTTTTGTGCTATTTTTATTTTCATATTTTTTTTTAAAACTTTCCACCCATTTCTTATTTTACATTTTAACTATTTTTTTACATAGATCCTTTATTTATTTGACAAGTATATATAATAATTTATACAGTATTAATTACTAGCACATGCCCGTGTCCAAGGCCACGTGAATTTTTTTTATTTTTTTTATATATCCAAAAAAAAAAAAGGTCACCCATGTCGTACGACGTAGATAGTTATGAGGGCAAAACGGGAAAGGGACAAAACAGTGAGGGCAAAATGGAAATTTTCGCGAATGAAACTGTTCATACCACTGTTCACAGCAAGCTCTCATTTATACTATAGATTTTGCTTCATCCCAAATCCCACCCACTATATTTACTCTACTGGTTGACCTAACCGCGTAAGTAACCCGAGTTGAAACTTAGCTCATAAGTAACCACCAAATAAACCCCGTTTCGTCATCTTTAACTCTACCCAAGCCCACGCGCTTTCACACCATCCAAATCCAAACGCCGTGATATCCGCACTTTCGAGAAGCGTGCCGTCCCCTCACCTCTTCTCGCCTATTTATACTCTTCCAATTCCTTCTCCCAATTTTCATATTCATTCAACGATCTTTCATTTCCAGAATATTCTCGTCAAATTTCCCTAATCAACTTTCTTATTCCGACGCTCATGGCCGACTCCTCCAATGTCCAACCCCAATTGGTACGTTCTTTCTTTCCCATCTGTACCGATGACAGAGTATTTCTTGACAATCCCTTCGATTAATTAGGGTTTGATCCTAATCTTGTTCATATCGTGTTTAATTTTTTGCAATTTAACGTAAGGATAAGGCTTGATTTCTTTGCTTATGTTGTTTTTGTTGTTTGTTGGGGGCAGTGGGTGGGAGAGCCAGATTTTTTTCTTGATAGGGGTCAAATTATCTTGACAAAAGAATCATTAGTTAAAGGGAAAAAAATTAAATTTTAAATGATTTTTTTTTCATGCTATATTTAATTTTTCGATTTAATGTACGTTTAAGTTTTTGATTGCTATTTCTATGTTTATTGTTGGTTGGGGGTGGAGGCACTGAGGCAGAGCCTTTTTTTGTTTTTTGTTTTTTGAAAGGGGTCAAATCATTTTGACTAAAAAAATCATTAATTAAAGGGGAAGAATAATTTTCTAATGTTTTTTTTTTACAGAAATAGATTTATGGCAAAATTTACGCTATTTTTTTCAATCTAATGGGGATTATGTGGGGTTAATTGGTTTGGGGATTGAATTTTTGATTATTTTTTGTTTTGAGTTTCAGGTTCAAACTGAAGAAGAGAGGTTAAAGTACTTGGAATTCGTGCAAGTAGCTGTGTTGCATGCGGTTCTATACGCTACTAGAGCCTATGGTTATGCCAAGGAGAATTCCGGGCCTTTGAAGCCTCGTGTGGAGACCATGGAAGGCACTGTTAAGAATGTTGTTGGACCTGTTTATGATAAATTTCATGGTGTCCCTGTTGAGGTCCTCAAGTTTGTTGACCGCAAGGTCAGTTCCTGCATTTGTTATATTTGTTTGTTGGTGTTTATTTTGTTCTCATGAATTAAAATAGAATAAACATGTTTTGTTGTTCTTGAGATCATTGAACAAAAAGGTAGAACTTTTGATTTTCTGGGATTCTTTCGTATTCTAGTTCTTTGGGGTGATCAAATGTTAGAGTATCGCCCTTAAAAGTATCCCAAACTATCCCTTTCGGAGAACTTTTATCCCAAAGTATCCCTTCGGAGAACTTGTTGAAAGTCCAATGGATGTTTTATATGGAAATATAAGGATGTTTGATATGGAGATATAAGGATGTTTGATATGGGAATATAACTAATGGATTAGTTTGATTATTTTTAATGTATTGCTTATTGTTTTTAAAAATTGTATTGACATCCTCCTTATCCTTTTCGAATTCACCCTTCAAATGTTCATAAAAGCTTTGGGTATGCTCATGCATTTGTGTAATTCTGCCCAACTCCATGAATATTGATGTAGGCCTTAATTCAATAACCTTCTTCTGTAGTGGACTTTACTCTTTGTTGGAACTGTGGGTTCATGTGATGAAATGCTCTGGGATTGTTAAATATTCTGCTCTGACTCTAGAAGAAAACATTGTAAAGTTTGCATGAGGTCATATCTTATACTGCTTAACTACATAACTTGTTGAACATCTTTGGAAAGATGTCGATATCTCATTTCACTTCTTTTTCTTTTCTCCCTTTCTTGTCTTTCCTTTTTTTATTCGTCTCTGTTGTTCCTGATATCATTGAGATAGTTATGAAGGACATGCTTGACATTAGAGATGGGAAAACTTAACCAATTCTAGTTTGTGTCATGTCTCATTGGAGAGTTGAGATGGTAGGAAGATATAATTTATGTCGATTTACATACTTTTCCCAGAGATTTTGGCAGTGAAAGGATTGTCGAAGTTCATTTATACTCCCTCCGTCCCACCTCAATGAGGACTAATTTCCTTATTCGCTGTCCCACCTCAACAAGGACTGCCCAAAGTGACAAAGTTTGTATACTATTTCTCCCACCGATTCTCTCGCCTACTTTATTTTTATACTCACAACACCAATTCACTTACTACTTCTCCCGCTCATTCTCTCTCCTACTTTATATTTCATACTCGTGATACCCCCTCCGCTATTAATATTATACTACTTTTCCTTGTTCTCCGTTCCCAAATATTTGGTCCTCATTGAGGTGGGACGGAGGGAATATATTGTCTGAACATTTGTGGCTCCTTTAGAAAGCACTCTGTTTCAACGTTTGTTGAAGCGTTCTGATAAAATTGTTGATATAAAACTCAACCATACTCCAGTATTAAACGTAGTGTGGAAATTTTGCTTACTTTCTTGGTGTCTATTATTTTGTAAATGTGTGTTTGTGTGTGGAAAACATGAGAATTCACCTTATCCCTTTATTATGGTTTCAGGTTGACGAGTCTGTCCACAAACTAGATGGTGTACCCCCCATTGTGAAGCAGGCATCAACCCGAGCTTTCGTAGCTGCTCAAAACGCTCCTGTAGCTGCTCGTGCTATGGCAACCGAAGTGAAGAGCGCCGGTGTCATAGGAACCGCATCAGGGCTAGCCAAAAACGCATACACCAAATACGAGCCAGCTGCCAAGGAGCTTTACTCAAAGTACGAGCCAGTGGCTGAGCAGTATGCTGCTTCAGCATGGCATTCCCTCAACAAGCTCCCACTCTTTCCTCAAGTGGCCAAGGCTGTTGTACCAACTGCTGCATACTGTTCAGAGAAATACAATCAGACGGTGCAGCAAACTGCTGAGAAAGGCTACAGGGTTTCTTCGTATCTTCCCTTGGTTCCAACTGAAAGGATTGCTAAAGTTTTCGGCAACGAGGCACCTGCAGCAGCGTAGACAATAGTTTTCGGTGCTGGTGAAGGAGCTGTTGCAGCACAATGATGGCAAGGAATACTTGATTATAATGTAGTAAAAATAGTTACTGTATTTGCTTGTGATATGAAGTTTGTTCTTTATGGTTTGGTGGAACTTGTGACATGTTCACTGTATAAAGATTCAGTATGGTTAAATTTGGTAATTGGGACGATCAAGTGATTCCAACTATATAATTTGGTTGGCATTTGGAAATTTCTTCACGAAAAATATTTGATTTTCAAAACACTATACATAACAGTTAACAAAGAAGAGATGAAGATTGTCTAATAGAGAGAAAAAAAAAACGAAAGATGCAAAGAGGAGAGAGAGACGGAGAACACTGAGAAGATTATATTCTTCCTTCATCAGTGAAATATTTTTATGGAGGGAGTTGGAGCAGTAGGAGCAAGTGGCGCTTTAAAATGAAAAAAAAAAAAAGTTAATAAAGATTATTTATGAGAAAAAAGACATTTTGATATGATTTTACATTAAATTGATCCCTATGACAGGGGTGTGAATGTTTGATTTCTTCTCCCAACAACTTGGTATGAAACTGATGTGATATGAATATAAGTTAATGAAACCATGCTTTTAAATAACTGCTTTCAGCTTACAAACCATCCCATATCTAACTTCCCAATCTTCCTTCTTCCCTTTACATGCAAGTATAAGGTGGATTGAAAATAACACTTCTTCAATGAATTTTTGAGCTTGCTTTGCTTCTTTGTTCCCAAACAGTTCCATGCTATAATCGCAAGTAGTTCTAGAGATTTTATTTAGTTTGTGGGATATGGATCTGTTGCTGCTACAACGAGCGGTTCACTTTTTAAAGGCTTTGCGAGTGAAATTAAACAAGCGTAATGTGAAAATTTCTACACACAATGTAAAATATTTTGAACGAATATAAAAATACATTTTCTATGTAAATTAATGTAAAAATCAAACATCATATAAAAGCTCTACTAAATAATGTGAAAACATTTTATTTTTCTTTGTGTAACAAACTTTTTATATTTGTTATCCAATTTTTATTCGCAGCAGCAAACTCCTAAACTCATGAGCTTAGTTTGTGCGCACTTTTACATTAGCCGACCTCACTACATTCGTTGCCCTACTTCCTCTGCAAGAACTGTGGATCATCAGCTTCTCTATTTTTCTCACTTCTCCGATTGAATCAAACTGAAACTCAAATCGAAATCCAACATATACATCTGTGATTCTTCGATCGAGAAAATGGGGATTGAAAAAGGAAGAGGGGATTTATGGAAAGACAGTGCTAGGTTTCTCCAGCACCGTCTCAGAGACCGTTTCAGGGTCGCCGTTGATCGCCATCGTCGCCGTCCTAAATTCTCCGATGTGTACTTGTCTTCCACGATGCAACGTTGGCTTCAGCGCTTTCACAATTTTCGCCGACAGTCTTTGCCTTCTTCTTCAACATTCTACCGCAAAACCGGTAGGTATAGCTATAATGCTGTATGATATTTAGATGAAATTAGGATCTATCCGTTCATCTTATGAAAATGTAATCAATTTCTGTCGGTGAATTCATCTGCTAATTTGTACATTTTTCTCTGACAACTCCCAAAACATTGTGTAAACTGTAAAAAAAATATATATAAAAATCTTAATAGTTCTTATTTAACCAAACCTAAATCGGAATGAAGCATGTTGAAAATACCAGATAATGACTGTATACATTTACCTGCACTCTTTATGTTCTTAATTGTGGGTTTAGATCGATATACATTTACCTGCAATCTATCCGTATGGCTACTTTTTTTTTTTTTTTTTTTTTTTGGTATTAGTTCCATGATATTGGTTTATACCACAAATTTTTCTCTGACTCTTGAGCAAAGAACTTCTCAAAAAAACTGATTTAAGACATAAGGACCATTTTTGTCTAATGATTGCAGTTAGTGAGGACATCGATGCTGAAGAGGATTCAGTTCTTACTCGTATGCTTCAAGCTGTGGCTGTTCCTGTTATTGGAAATGTTTGCCATGTCTTTATGCACGGTCTGAATCGTGTTCAGGTAATTTCTATTGTACTTTAAGGTTTGAACATTCAATCGATCAAAGAACAAGCCATTAATTATGGTTATTCTTACAGATATATGGAGCAGAAAAATTACATCAGGCAATGTTAAATAGACCAAAGAACCAGCCTTTAATTACAGTAAGCAGATGCTTTGCATCTCAACTTAAATTTCTCTTACAGAGTACATTTTTCCGCGGTCTTTTTTGTTCTTACGTTGGTTGGTATTCACGTACTTCCATATCTTTCTGTTAATGTCCATTATGCCAATTGTAGGTGAGCAATCATGTTGCATCAGTAGATGATCCATTAGTTATTGCCTCACTCCTTCCCCCAAGTGTTATGTTGGATGCTAATAACTTGAGATGGACCATGTGTGCAACTGATCGATGTTTCTCTAATCCAGTGACATCTGCATTCTTCAAGTCTGTGAAGGTTCTGCCACTTTCTCGAGGTGAAGGAATTTATCAGAAGGTAATTAAGAGATTCTTTTCTCATTTTCTATATTGCTTTTACAAGTATGAGATCTATTTTTTGTGTGTGTAGGGTGTGCAAGATCAGTATACTTGGAGTAGCAAAAGTAGTCATAGTGAAATTTGCGCTTAGAATGCCATCATTACTTGCATTTTCATCTTCCAACCTATGGTTTCATGTTGTTTCCCTTTGTGCCACACTTACCAACTTGAGATGGCAGTTGGACTACAATTGTAGATTGCTAAGTCGGAGTTAGAGGACTTTCTCGAAAAGGAGATATACATATGGTGTGTGTGTGCGCATAGAGAGAGAGAGGTGGCTTCTAATGTAGCTCCTTGTTTTGTCCAGATTTTATGCTGAGCATATGACAAACAGCCAGGTCCCCACTTTTCCAAATGAACCTTTCTCAAAGCCTAACTTTGAGAAGTTTGACTCATGTATTGTATTTCTTTTAGAGAAAATTTGCAGTTTTACGCCAGTCAAATATCAGCCATTGACTGACATGAAATAGTTGTATTAGCTGCAAAATAGATTATTTAAACTGTTGCCTCATTTCTGTTTCTCTCACTAACATGCACAGACAAAAGTTTTGGACTTACATATGCAGAGGGTTAGTAGTCTCCATGGTGGCTCTGTGCTTACATCATTTTTTGTTTTGGTGCAGGGTATGGATGTTGCTATTTCAAAATTGAACCGTGGTGGCTGGGTCCACATTTTCCCTGAAGGTAGTCGCTCCCGAGATGGGGGGAAAACTATTGGGTCTTCAAAGAGAGGCATTGGGAGGTAGGATTCTTCTCTCATACCGTAACTTCTTGGCAGTAAAAACCACTTGAATGTGATGATGGTCTTCCAATTTTATCCATTTGTGCTTCTTTTCTGATGTTACTTTTGAATTTGAATGCTTGTTTACCAATGTTTTAGATCCAAAATGTTTTACACTCTAATTGACACTCATATTTCTCAAGGGTACCTACATGTTCCTGCTTATGTCTTGTATAAACTATGAAGTAACTGAGAAAGAAGCTGGGCTTTTAGAAAGCAAGGTGAGGTGAGCATGCAGATCATCCCATGAAAATTAGACCATTTTACTAGGTATCATGTGGATAGGTGATAGGCTAATGTGTTATCCCATCATAAATCTTTTAAAAGGGGCTGATGCACACTTATGTTAAATGGTCAATCAAAAGTCTACAAGAAAAAACAAGATTTATAGAATGGGTCAAGATTTAAAAGGGGCCGAGCATCAGAGGTTGGAAGGACAAAGGAAAAGAAGAATTAACTGAATAACGCAAGAACAATTGCCTCTTCCTTGCATAGGGGCTAGTATTTGGTGCAGTCTAGCACTTTGAGGACCTTAGTTGGGAGGACAAAGGAAAAGAAGAATTGACTGAATAACGCAAGAACAATTGTCTCTTCCTTGCATAGGGTCAGTATTTAGTGCAGTCTAGCACTTTGAGAACCTAAGAGGACTTTGAAAGTTGTTGACTTAAGAGAGTAAATTACAAACATTTCCACAAAAAACAGATATGATTTGGTGGGTTGGGGGTGGGGGTGGGCTGAAATACTTATTGACCTTGAAAACATATGTACATACATCGTGTTTGATCTTTGGCTTTTCAAGATATATTTTCACATTAGTTGTAGTTAGTAGCGTAGGTGCTTGAGAATGCATAATTACTAGTTACTAGTTTCTGACAAATTAGATCTTTGTCTTTTTTCATGTCAGTGTGATTTGGAAAAAGTAGTGCATATGATCATATGCTCATCAGTGCACTACGTTAAGTGGATTAGTGAGCATTTATGGGTTTGGCATTTTGTTGTAAATGACATATTTTACCATGTTTGTTTTGATCTTCTTTTATTCCTTTTTATCTTTATTTGGATAGCCACGCAAGATCCATATATAATTTGTTTCTTAATCATTTTGAAATTAGGTTCAGAATAGACTTCTAATGAACTTTCAAACATACATAGGTTGGTTCTGGACACGGATAATTCTCCGATGGTTGTTCCTTTTGTGCACACTGGGATGCAAGAAATCATGCCTATTGGAGCGAAGTTTCCAAGGGTTGGCAAGACGGTATGTGTTGTACTTCACACTTTTTTCTCTAGTTCCCATACAAGATTTTGAGTTTGTCTGATGCTATCAATACTCGAATAAGAAGTGAATCTTTATCTTTCACCTGCAAGTGTGCTTGAATTTGGCGACTTGCTAGGTGTTTCTGTAAGTCTCATGCTTGCTATAAACTATTAAACTCTAATATTAGGCTTTACGAAAGTTCCTTTATGAACCAAACCTTGGTTACCTATATGCAAGCATCTTTGTTTGGGACTCCAAGGAAATGCAGGCTATGCATTTCTGAAACGTAAATACTGTATTTGTTATCCGGTGTGGTTCCATTCATTGAGAAGACACTTGATTGTCTGCATACTTCACCACTTACTAAAGCAACGGCCACCACTAGTAAGCAATAAAGATGTCAAACCTATCCCATTATCATTACTAACACCCCCTCCCAAAAATAAAAAAAGAATAATTAACTGAAAATCTTGTTCCCTAAATGATACTCCCTCCGTCTCATAATAAATGTCGCACTTTCCTTTTTGGTCCATCCCAAAATAAATGTCACATTGTCAATTTGCCACCCCCCTAGTTATGGCCAGTCTCCTGAAGCAATTTTGATCAAGAATATTGAACATAATTCAGCTTGCATTGATTTTTGGAACACATGCAATTTGTCTGCTAGTGTTTTCACACCCTTTACTTGGTATAAGCAGGTGACAGTTCTCATAGGAGATCCCATTGAGTTTAACGACATAAGAAACTTGGAAGAAACCCAAGTCATGTCAAGAGGAAAGTTATACGACGCTGTCTCCACAAGAATCGGTGATCGCCTAAAGAAGTTAAAGGCCTGCGTTGACAGGTTAACTCTTGAGCAACCACCCCAATCACAAAATCCTTCAAATCACACAGATCGAGCGGCTGAAATTTTGCATCAAGTTGACTGGGAATCACTAGGCATGGGTAGCTATATTGGAACTGATTACAAATCCACACCACAAATACAACAAGGTTTACAAGCTGAAGAAAAGCTGGGCATTATATCTAAACAAGAGGACGAATCTCGTAATTGGTATTTAAAGATGGGATTTTCTTACGAAGGGGGAATGGTGTCTAGGATTCGTGGTTATATGGATCCAACTGAGTTTATGGGATTTGCCGCTAAAGGTTTATTTATGAATCATAGAATGAAGGAGAATATTTGAGGGAGTAGGGCCGTTGAAGGCATGGAATAATTTTTGGAGGGAAATGTATGATAAAAATGGACTGCCTTCTGGCCCCATTTTGGCATGAGAGAAGTGAGCTAGGAATTAGGTTTATTTTGTACAGGGTTAAGAGTTAAGGCTTACAAATGCACCAGAGCAGTTGCTATTGGTACTTCTCTTGTTAAGAATGATGAATGCCTTGGTGATATTTTGTTACTTATTCAAATAATTAGTTGAGCAACTAGGAGAAAACCCCTTTGGTTTCTCCATTGTGCGGATAATCCCCCTCTAATTTTTGTATTAAGCACATAAACCTCTTGTCTCTTGTGCTTAAAGAATGTTGCATGTTGTGTAAAATTTCTGTCATCTCTTCACCGGTCGATCCGACCTGTTTTAACCCGAACCAGTTTGATCGGTTAACTTAAATGAGTTGTAGTAGGTTGATCCGTTTCCAACCCGCTAACTCGCTAGACCCAACTCAATGCGCACAATTGCTATGCTAGGCCTAGTTTGAACGAAAAAAAATTGATGTTTATAATTTTATAAGGAGTTTATTTTATGGCTAATATAAAAGAGCGGGGTCATCCGCATAATAGAATCAAAGGGAGGTTTTTGCTTTTACCCCAAACTAGTAGTGCACCCGTGCGGGGCCGCCCTGAGCAAGTCCAGAAGTGATCCATTGAGCAGGGGCCCCCAATTATGAAGAGTAAAAATAATTTTCCACCTTAGTAGTAGTAATAGGCCCGGTCGGTCCACACCCAAAAAGACGTTGAAGAAGTTGAAATAAGGCCCATTTTTACGGTGGACTTTTGCATGTTACG
The DNA here is from genome assembly GCA_022495995.1 of Adenophora triphylla var. japonica. NCBI lineage: Eukaryota > Viridiplantae > Streptophyta > Magnoliopsida > Asterales > Campanulaceae > Adenophora > Adenophora triphylla. The sequence continues at coordinate 1,109 of JAFEMH010006307.1, read as the reverse complement.
TAATAGGCGATCAGTTCACACCCAAAAATTTTCCATACTAATTTTTATTTTTATTGTAGAAGTGAAATTGATATTAAAAAAAGACCAATTTTCTTTGTTTGCAAGGGGCCTCAAAATCTTAGGGCGGCCACACCCGTGCGATGCATGAATAATATGAATACGAAGCATATTGGAACACGTAACAAATTACATGAATATCCAAATAAATGTTCTTTATTTATTTATGTGTCATTCTATTTTTTTTTTTAAATGAATTGTTGAGATTTATGATAAGAATATTTTTATGCTTGTTTTCTACTCCTTTGTCCCAAATGGATCAAGCCTAGATAGATATAAACATTCGATGATAAACGCATATACATGCTTCATTTGTGTCAATATAAATATATTCAAAAAAATTGAGCCAAAATGCATATATCTATTTTCAAAGAAATTTTGTTCCAAATTATATTCATTTTCAAGATAATTATGTCCAAAATGAACATCAATTTTGAAAAAAACTTAACCCCTAAACATATTTTTTTACCAATTTTCTTCCATCTTTCAATACATATTTTTACAAAATTCAAAAATAAAAAGTTAGCAAATATAACAATATAAGAAAATATTTATAATTATTACTTATACCAACTGACTTAGATTTATAATAAAATAATATATATTTATGATTGATAAATCATAGTTCGTAGTCACGTAACCAATCAAACTTTTTATTTACAGTATTTGCTGATAAAAGAACATCAAAAAAAAAATCTGAATGAAAATTTCTTTAATAGTGGAACTAAATTAATAAATAGTAGGTCCAGTGATTGTCATTCTTATATTCCGAGTATAGTACATTTTTTTAATCAAATAAAGTTTACTAGGGTTTCGATTCAGAAAAATATTCAAAGTTTATTCTTTTTAGTGATTTTTGAGCACAAGCTTTACCTTCTAGCAAAAGTTAGTGAGAATTAGAATAAACTTAGTAATATTCGGTAATTAAATAAATAAATATTAAAAATCCACAAAATTTAAATCAAATAGAGAATTTTTTTATTGCTAATAGTAATATATTTCATAGAACTTTTTGATGAGTTGTCATGTTTGAAAATTCAATTCAAAAAATC